>VZRQ01010231.1:170460-288236 GCA_013397975.1 Machaerirhynchus nigripectus | reverse complement strand
GCTCCCCCCTCACACACAGCCCCCCGCCCGCGCGCGGCCTGGGAGGGGCGAGGCGGCTCCTCCGCCGCCGCCCGTGAGGGGCCGGGAGCGTCCCCGTGTGTGTCCCCGTCTGTGTCCGCGCCCCAAACGCTGGGTGCTGCCATCGCAAACCAGCGCGGGGCCAAAGCATCACAGAGCTCCAAACCCGGCCCTCGGCGCACGAGCCCACCGGGTCACAGCAGCAACACCGCGGGACTTGGAGCAGCCGGAGCCCGCGGGGCAAATGCGGCAGGATCCCGTGCCAGTGGCAAAGAATCGTGGAATCATGGAGTCGTGGAATCACCAAGGCTGGAAGAGGCCTTTGGGACCATCAAGCCCAGCCACCAGCCCAGCACTGCCACTGTACCCCAAAGCGCTGAACGCGATGTCGATATAATCAGATTGCTATTGATAGACGCCGTATCTGCGTGCAAAAGTCACGGCGCTCCACTTGCCTCACCGTTTGTTACCAAACAGTGCAACGTGATGCCCTGGTGCTGTGGTGCCATGATGCCGTGCCCTGCCACCATATGCCGTTGGTTTCACAACTAAATATTGCACAGATGGACATGTATNCGGAGCCCGCGGGGCAAATGCGGCAGGATCCCGTGCCAGTGGCAAAGAATCGTGGAATCATGGAGTCGTGGAATCACCAAGGCTGGAAGAGGCCTTTGGGACCATCAAGCCCAGCCACCAGCCCAGCACTGCCACTGTACCCCAAAGCGCTGAACGCGATGTCGATATAATCAGATTGCTATTGATAGACGCCGTATCTGCGTGCAAAAGTCACGGCGCTCCACTTGCCTCACCGTTTGTTACCAAACAGTGCAACGTGATGCCCTGGTGCTGTGGTGCCATGATGCCGTGCCCTGCCACCATATGCCGTTGGTTTCACAACTAAATATTGCACAGATGGACATGTATCAGCTGAAAAAAAAAAAAAAAAGGCATTTAAAAGTTAGGAAACACCCTATGTAAACTTGTGCAACCTGTACTATCCAGATTACTGTACAAATAAGGTATTATATGAGAATTGTTGTAACCCCCGTCTTGGCTTGTGCAAGGGCAGGTTGGTTTTTCAGAATGGTTTCTGCCTGACCCAGGCCATAAGAATGGGAGCTCTGCTCAGATCCTCCACAGCAGCTCAATTATTGTTTTATGGTTATTTTTAGATGTGTGTTCTCATGATTTATCTACTCCATACTAGTTACACCTGGTACCTAGGTACTTCTTGACAGAGTACTTAGAATCACCTAACTGTAAACTCTTTATCATAACTGTTTAGTGGACAGTTTTTCACAGACTATCCCTTGGAAAACACCTGCTCACTGAAGCTCAGACATCATCCAGTCATTCAGCCATACAGGAAAACCAACTCAAAGGACAAAGATTTGAGTCCAAATCTCCCACAGTCCTGCTGAAAGGGTTTACCATTTTGTTGTACACTGTTACACACCAAGGGTTCCTCTTTCATTCTGTTGAAATCCTCATATGTGGCAGGCAGCCTTATAGAGTATGGGATAAGGCTTTTCCATTTCAGATTCCCAAGAAGAGAAGAGTCCATTCCACCACAGACACAGAATTGCAGTCAGCGCACGAGAAGTCTTAAGGAAATACATTTTTTTAAAATCTCTAGTGGGTATATGCAAATTAAAGCTTCTCAGATTACTACAGCAGTTAAATTTAGGTGCATTTTTCAGAAGTCGCTTAGTAAAATGTGTCTGTGACACCAAATGGAAGTCACGGGGAATATCCCAGCAATTACCCAGAGTGGGAACAACAGTGTCATTTGTCCAGTCTCATTTTTGAAAACAGCTAAAAAAATGGTCGGGGTTTAAACTTTGTCCCTAGTAAATACCATATCCTCTGATCCTTGTAGTTCATTAATTATAAGTTATAATGCAGTGACAGTGGGATTAATTGGTGCTCTCAGTATAAATGGTTGTTAGTAATAATAATAATAATAATAATAATAATAATAAAGCAATTGGTATCAGAACATAGCAAAGTATCACAGAATTATTTCAGATGCTGTCAGAACATAAAATAAATATAAAGTATTCTGAGCACACTGCCATCAGTTTGTGTTGATCATCAGTGCAAGATACAGCTCTGTCTTTTGAGCTCTAAACTCCAGCTTGCTGCAATGTGCTTTAATCTGCCTGGATCAGTCTCACACTGCACTAGGACAAAATGTCTTGACAAAGCAGGGTACTGCAGTGATACAGCAAGAGCTCACAATGCTGTACAACTTCTTCAGGATCTCAGGAGCCTCAGAAATTGTGGGAATACTGTGTGAGATGATGATCAGATTTTTTTTCAGGATTACTCTTTTAAAGTCACAATTAATTTATCCCTCCTAAATTATTTATCATCAGGAAAACATCATAGTGACATAGTATCATGAGGCATTTGCATTTTAATGTAGTAACATATGGTTACTTCTCAAAGAACCTACCAAACTGGTTATTCAAGGTAGCATTGTGAATTTTTCATCACAGGAACGAGAAGATATCAACACCAATGTGGCCTAGTCTGGGAAGGCTGAATAAATTATTAAAAAAGAAAAAAACCCAACTCTATTTGAAACTCTATTACCCAGCACAAAGAGATAGCGTGACACAAGGTTGTGGAAATCTATAGGTAAATAACTGCAAGTGCTTGCAAGGCAAAATCTTGGTTTGTTACCCGTGAGTGTGAGACAAATACCTAAATGCTCACTATCAGAGAAAAAAAAAAAGAGATTCAGGTCATATCTTTAAACTGATCCACTTCTCTAACCAATACTAGCAAGTTGCTTAATTCACAGGAACCTTTAAGAGCTTTCCAGATTGCTTCATTACATCTCTCCAATTTTAAGCAAGGCCAGCGATTGTAACAATTTTGTGTCCTTTATCGACCAGCTCGTAGAAATCTTTAATTTACATCCCCTGCCTGGACTAGGTTCCCCAATCTCCTTGCTTTGGAGGCTGAAAGAGGTGTCACTGGCAGAGGTGTGAGAGGACGAGTGCCAGACCCAAACCATGGAGTATCAGTAGGAGTTACAGCCGTGCTACAGGAGCTCAGTGTTCACACAGAAACTTTGTTTCTCTGCGCATAACTTCATCACTGTATACAAGTATATACACTATGCACCTATATATACACTACATACCTCAGAAACAGAACTGTTCTCATGCAAACCACAGTCGTGTTTCTTTGTTTCAGTCACCTGCAGACACACGATGAAGTGTTTTGCATAAACCAAGGCACGTATTTGCCACAGTGTTGTTACTTCTGAAGGCTGTAGGGATGCTCACTTCAATTCCTTGCTAAATGCAACACGTTTAATTAAAAGATTAGTCAAGAGAAATGTCGCTTTCTGTGCTGCCAGAAAAAAAGGGCACAGGCAGATTCTGTTCACCAAGCTTAGAGTCCTGTAATATTTCATTTGTGCTCACACTGGAAGGGGCTAACAGCCATATGGGAAGAAGTTTTTTATAAAGGATGTGTTTGTCATGTGCATTAAGGAGCATTAATAGCTCTTGTCCTCAAGCTACAGTGCATTCCAGACACAGTAATATGGGCTGGAATTTGCAAGCTTACTGCTGTACAGGATGCAGTGTGAAAGAAAGAGTCCTGCAGGAGCTCAAAACCTGCCTTGGTGTGAGCAGTAACTAACACAGTTAAAGCTTATTTGTTTTCTAATTTGAGGTACTATGGTTCAAAGATAAGGGTCTGACCAAAACTGGTTAAACCAGTTTAGGAAAAGTCCAGGAACTTATTTTTAGCTGTGGATTAAAGCTAATTAGTGCGTTCAGAGGTATCTTTGGATTCAAAACAGAGCAAACACATCATGAGAGGAAATTTGTGATTTTACTCTCCAAAGAGCTGATACAGTTTTTGGTTGTGTGCCTCTTTTGTCTTTTACTAATGAATTAACTGATTGAGGATACTTATTTAGTGATCTGAGTGGGTTTTAAATTCAGTCCTGAATATACTGCTTATTAGATATCAGTGTACAAACAGGGTGGGTAGCAAATACATTTTTTGCAATTGAATGCATTCTGCTACCTTTTCCATGTTTTCTATCATAATGTGCTCATTCTTTGGGGTTTGAGAGCAACTGTTAGCATTACAATGTATATCCAGTAAAGATTACTGAATCATAGAATGGAATGGGCCTCTGGAGATTGTCTAGTCCACCTTCCCTGCCCAAAGCAGAGCCACCTAGAGCACGTTCATCAGGGCTGTGTCCAGCTGGGCTTTGAGCAGCCAAGGACAGAAACTCTACACCCACTCTGGGCAACCTGTGCCAGTGTTTGACCTCCTTCACAACAATAAAAAAAGGTTTTTTCTTTTGTTTAAGTGGAAATTCCATGTATCTCCTTGTAACCTCCTATCCTATCACTGGACACTGCTGAGAAAAGTGTGTCTCTGCTTTCCCCTGAGCAGGTATTTATACACACAGCTCACAGTCAGTGTGCTGATCACCTGCATCCCCAGGGCCTTTCCCACAAAGCTGCTTTCCACCCGCTTCGTCCCCAGTCTGTACTGGCGCACTGGGTTTCTCCTCCCCAGTGCAGGGCTTGGCATTTCCTTTGTTGAACTCTGCAAGGTTCCTGTTGGCTGATTGTTGTCTTTTCCTGCATGACTGCACATAAACATTATTTCTACTTTTGCATCCTTGCCATGTCACTTAAAAGCAGCAGAAATACTTGCCATGAGATCTGAATATGAAACTTCATTTCATACTATTTATTTTGAAAAAAGTAATTAAAACACCTCTTAACTGTACTGGCCACTGTGCTAAGTCCTGTCAGCTTAATATTAATGATATTTATGCTTGATATTTCCTCTCTTCTTTTTCATTGCCTTTTGGCATATCAATACCCTTAGTTATACTTTAGTACACTGAGTGTATTGATAAATGTGTGGGTGATAGAAACAGTTGCTAGGAAAGGCTGATATCCATCCAGATGGCTGCAGGGGGAAGTGATCCTGTAGAAGAATGACAGAAGTTTAGTTATAACTTGATCATGTGAGGCTTGGCTCATCACTTCATTTAAAAATGGGGCTGTCTGGGTCATGTGGCTAAAATAAAACAGTTTATAAAGAACAAATTTTTGTACAGGATAGACTTCTTGAAAGAAACCAGATAGTGAAGATGTGAACATTGTTGCTCAATAAGAAACAGCAGACTGTCAAAAAAAAAATAGACAGATAGCTCTGTGAGGAACAGAGGATTAAACGGAGCTGAATGGGCTCGTGGTGCTCAGCTGTCCCAGGCATGGGGTCACAGAAGTCCCTTTGTAAAATGACTGTGTGTGATTTTTAACACAGGTGTACTTTGCTTCTTCTAACCTTCTTTTAATTGTCCTTCAATTTTCAGTTTAAATGCATTTGCCAATATACACCTTTGTTTCTCTGCCAGCACTTGCCTTTTTAGCCATCAAACCACTCCTGCAGTGATACATTTGTAGAAAGAAATCTTATCCCATTTCAGCTTTCATTTTACAGGGCTAGAAGAGCCATGATCTGCAAATTTTCTCTTGTGTAGAGAATTTCTTTCTTATCCATTCCAAATGCCCAGCTTTGCATGTTTTTCAGATTAAATTCATAATTTTATACAATATTCCAGATAAAGTTTCACTAAGATCTTACATGGCAGAAATGTTTTCGTACCTCTACTGACAACAGATCTCTTGATGGCAGCTTGGGTTTATATTTGTTTTTGTCATAGCTACCTCATGTCAGCAGTTCATAAAAAGTGTGATTTTGAAGAGTATATTTTGGGTTCCTCTTCTGTCATGTCAAATTGGGGCTGTAGCATATAGTGGTGCTATTTGTTCCCAAGCACAAAACTACACATTTTTACATAAATGAACTTTCCTCTCATTTCTAGAAGCCTAGGCTATAGGCTCTTTTAGTATTAATTCTAACTGGTAGTCATTAGTTATTTGTGTTAACGATGTTTCTTCACTTTATCAGTGAATTTTCATTACCACGTATCCGCACGTCAACATTAGTTGTAGCTATTTCCTTTTATGTCAGCTCATTTCATGCTTCACTTTGCCTCTTTATCCTATTTATTAGTTTTCCATATGAAAATGTTGAAATCTGCTTCTTTCTTTTGCTTAGTAACTACATAATACACCCGAAGGTTTAATACCTTTGAATTCATGGTCAGTTCTCCCTTCTAGTTCTGTTTTAGTTACCTTTTTCTTCCACGAGCTCAATAATTTGTCCTCAAGCACTGATGACACACAATCACATCTGGCTCACAAAAACAAGGGCGATCATTTCTCCCTCTGTGTAACTACGTAAACTTTACAAGTTTCTTATTGCTCACGTTGATTGCTTCACAGTTTTTCCTGTGCTATTAAACAGCTTAATAATGTACTTTAATATAAGCAGAACATCCTGCCTCAATGATGTTTTCTCCAAAGAATTTCTCTTTAGCTCTCTGATTTTGTAGGTTCAAAGTTATTAACATATTTCTTATGTTTGCTCTGTTCAAAGGCAGCCGTTTCATGCTTTCCCCTGTGAAATAATCCCTTCCTCAGACATAATCACTGTTTCAAAAGTTTGCAGTTTGTCGGTGTTTGTACCTTTTATCCTTTTGCTAATGTTGCATTATATTCATTGCAACTTGCGTGACAGGGGCAGATCCGAAGCCTGAAGCAATCAGTGCTGAGGGCCCTCTTCATCAAAGGAACATGCAGAACCGAGAACGGGCCGCTGTTCTGCTGCCTGGAGTCTCCATCCCCACAGTGACCACGCTCTGGAAGAACTGGGACAGAATTATGTGTGCCTTTATCACATGAGAGGGATGGGTGAAGCCAGGTTCTGGAGATGAAGATCCGTGTCACAGTGATAAGTTCATGCCAGTGACCTAAGAGATTGTGTCTGCTGAGAAGCCTCCTGTGGATGCCTGTAGCAGGGCAATCCAGAATCTAACAGACACCAGCAAAGGAGGAGAAAGAGAGCAGAGAATCAGAATCCCTCATTTTTTGTAGCCTGTATTGAATGAAAAGTTGGTAAAAAAAAACCTCCTGCTTGTTTGATTGACCCCAGGGACAGACTGGATGAGGCCTTTGAGTGCAGATGAGGTATGTTGTGACTGCTGGCCACCAGTTTGCTCATACAATGCTACTGCCTCTGCAAACCCTGCCTGCTGGGATAGCTCAGAGAGCTGTGCCTATGTGATCAGGAGAGTTACTTCTCTGCAGCCCTGAACTAATTGCTGTTGCTAATTGCCCCATGCTTTCCCTAGAGTAATTTCAAAAAATATTACACTTATTTTGGTTTTACTCAGAAGATAAAAGGAGCTGCTGTGGTGAGGAGAAAGTTAAAGACAAATCCCTTGCAGAGTTTTCTGTGTTTTTCTGTTTTGTGAACTTGGAAAGATAGCTCAGCATGGCAAAAGCAAGTAGATAAAGAGCCAAGAGAGAAAAGTAATTAAAGAAAGGGAGGGGGAAAGGCAACAAAAGTAGGGCCAGGAAGGATTTCAAACACAAAGATGTGTAGATGGATGAGGAAGAGCTCAAGACTGTCCATCAGCAGCAAATGGAGTTGTTAAAATGACACTTGACTCTTGTGTGATGTGCCTTTGACTTTTTGGACTGTTGAGATGGAGAAGGTGTTTAGAAAAGCCGCCAGGCATGGAAATGGAGACTCATGTAAACTTCCCTTTATTTTGAGTGTGAATCCTTGAATGGATAAGGAAAATGTACGTCTTCTCTCATAGTTGCACTGTAGCTGCATGATGTAGTTATCTACTGAACAAAGCTCTGTAATTCTTCTTCAAGGTTTCCATAACACAAACAGCCTATAAAAAACAGCCTCAGACTCATGGCAAGTTACAGCTTCAACAGGGGAACGAGAGCAAGATCCCTGCTGAAGATACGAGATTGTAACACACACTGAAATATGGAAAAAATGCAAATCCTACCTTAGGAAACTACATCCTGATAAAGCAAATGTTGTGCTGAAGTGATTCCTACTGCTCCTGTGAAGGGGTTACTCTGCCAGCATCTCTGGCCAGAGCCTCGCAACTGTCCCTAAAAATCTGCAGCAGATATAACAGCACAAAGAAGAAAGGATCAATCTGGTGTATGCTTACCTTCTGGCTATTAGGCACAATCCCAGGACCCATTCTGAGATTTTTTTACTTTATTTACTTTATTTCTAATCTAGAATTTCATGTGATTTTTTGAGTGATATGACCTGGAACGTGGTTTGAAATTTAAAATTAGTAGAATAGTGGTAGCAGTAGGAGAAAGACCATGCTCAGAAACTGTGGAACTTTGTCTACACGTAACTTATTTACTTAAAGAGACCCACAAGTCACCAAGAGCAAAACAAGATAATGAGGGCACATGAATAGGATTAGTACTTGCAATTAACTCATCTGTGGCGTATTCTTTTGGCTGCATTTAACTTTATGCTATTGGTTGTACAGAGCAGGGCCCATGTATGGTTTAAGATGCTACTGCAGTTCCAGTAAATATTTGACACTGATTTAGAGCTATCACCCTTAGTGCCATTTGCAGTTCCCAGATAATTTGTTGATAGCATGTGAGTAGCACTGGAAGACAGAAGTTGAGTATCGAGGAGAGCAACACCCTGCCTGTGTTTCTTCCATTCTGCTTCCTTAAGCATCTGCTATTGGCCATACTTAGGGTAGCATTGGGAAAAGAAAATATTGGCTCATTTGGCAGTCATTGTCTTCACTAGTATCACTGAGCAGATTTACAGAGGTTGAGCAATGTAATCTGGTTATGGGACATGGTTGCAAGATGCCATTGACGCTGAGACATCCCTGTTAAGATTAATATCTCATCGGGCAATGAACTATATGAATTCTAACACTGAAAAATGGTTTGTTCAGATAGGTTACGCTCAGCTGAGCCACTATTAGAGAGCTGCTTAAATTCACCTTAGCATTATCCATTTTAGAACAGAAAATAATATTCTTGGCCACACAGTAAATTTAAACTTTACCAAAAGCTCTGTTGTAACACTCATTGCTTTGAAATTATTTTTTTAAGACACTTGAATTTACAGTCTGTGATTTAATTGCAGCTGTCATGTATTGTCACAATGACATATATTGTCACAATATTGCTGCAACCTTCTACAGGACTCGGCAACTAAAGCAGAGTAACCAGGTCTTCAGGGTCCCAAGGATACAGCCTTTTGGGGCAAAATTTAAGGACATACTGGACATTTGTCAAGTGTTTCTGGTCCCTCTATTCAGTCCTAAGCGGACAGCAGGATTTTCAGAAATTCCAAACACTGTAACAAACACACAGTAGCTATGGCACTTCCCAGAAGGGTCAAATCTAATGTGCTTTCACTGTAGCTCTCGTTTGCAAGTGCACAACAAATCCAGCAAACTCCATGTTTGTTGGAGTTAAAAAAAATGCCTGGTTTGCCCATGAAGAATATGTAGAGGTGGTCTACTGCAGCCTGAGTGTGTCAGGCTTGCTGTTTAAGCACTAATTCAGTGGACATATACCACCATTCAAAGATCCCTCACCTAAAAATATCAGCCTAAATGCAATAGTCCTTGCTCCAGCAGAAGGACTCAGCGGTAACTCTGAGCTGTGATCTCATTTTGGAACAGCCTAAATATCCAGTAATCTGGTGATTAAGGCACCAACAGTGGTGTTGACAGACCTGATTTCAGTCCTCATTCTGGCTGATGAGTGGCTTTAGTGTTAATTCGTTGTCCCATTGTCCATGAGAGTGACCTTGACAGCAGGCTGCCACACACCCGGAGTGCCAATCTTCTAGAATCCCTTACTTGCACCGTTTCACTCTATATAATAGATTCTTCAGAGCAGGGATGTGGATGAGAGACAGAATGTGGATTAGAAAACACTTCTCTCCTTCTAACTAGGATTCCCCTAAAGGAGAAAACCAATCCCACTCTCTTAAGGAGAGAAGCACCTTTCTGCTCTTTGGGGTGTCAATTACATTTATCTCTGTTCTTGGCAGGACCAACCAGTGGGATTAAAGTTGAATGCATTGCTTAGAGAGCCAGGGTTTGCAGTCAGGAGCTGAGGCAGTCAGACACCTGAAAGTCAACATTTTTTTAAACCTTATTTAGATTGATATTGTGAGCTTTGAGGCTCAACAGTAGAAGAAATCAAACTGGGCATTTCTGTGAGATGCTTTAATAGCTGCTCTTATTTGACAGTGGGTCAGGATCTCCAGTCTTTGGCCATACTGGAATTTAATTTTTCACTCTTTTTCTTTACTCCTGCTTAACTTAAGAAGGTTTTTTTGCAAAAGTATTATGGCATAAAATATAATTTTGTACTATGAGTTTGTTCTGTCAAGTCCTGGTTTCCCTGACATTGTATCAGCTGCATTTAGCTTAACTATTTCCATTAGTTAAATATCTTCATATTTCTTGGTGTTTCATGGAAATGAAAGCTGTAGCACTCGGGTCCACTAATTTTTCCTGAAGGGCAGCAGTCCATTTGGTAGATAGAATATGAAATAACTCAAGTCTCCATATTGTCTTAAAAAGGCTAAAGGTTTTCTTTCATTTCCTCCATGTCCCATTCCTATTTCCTCATTCCCTTATCTTCTCTTTGTCCTACTAGACTGGGTGCTAGAATCTCTTGGAATCTTTTAAAATCACAGAAAAATTTTAGTTGGAAGGGACCTCATCTGGTCTAACCCCGCACTGGAAGCAGAGGTGACTTCAAGGCTTGACCAGCTTCAAAAAATCTGTTTTCTCTGGCTGCGAACCTCCCTCCTTCTGCTACTCTGATTTACACTGATCCCATCTATTGTTCCTGTAAATGTTAACGCATGATAAAGGAGCTGTAGTTGCTTTGGAATTAACTAGACACACTGTAAGCACAGTGCCTGAGTGTTTTGTTTTTGTTCTTTGCCTTGGTGTGTAGGTGGTGAGTTCTGATGAGCTTCTGTGAGCAAAGACTCATGTACAGCCACACTACTGTGGGCTCTGTAATTTCTAAGCCTTATTTTACAATGCAGGTAAGAGCATGCAGCACTAACTTAGGACAAAACGCATTACAGAGATATTGAAATGAATACTCAATCCAAGCATTACAAAACAAGAAAGCTCAGAAAAATAGAGAAACAAACTATGTCAGGATAGAGCAACACAGCTCTGGCTGTCAGTGGTGACACCAGGCAGAAATCACGGGAGTGGCAGTAAAGACACTTCAGGGTTTGTGATCTCTGGTTAAGTTTCATGGAGTAGCATGAAATCCCTCTGTCTGTTACACCACTGACAGGGGGAAGATAAGGATGCAGACAGTTCTCAAAGCATGGCACCAGCACTGGCCTGGTGGCTTTTTGCCAGGGTCAAATGCTTGTCAGAGTTAGGAGACCATCAGTCAGCTGTGTGGGGAGCCACAGGCAGAGCAATGTCCACTTCTTCCCCTCAGGAATATCATTAAATGGAACTGTGCCTCCAGTTTGAGGCCCAGGGAGCGCTGTGTTCTTCTTGCCCTCCCTCTTAGAGGCATTTCCCCACTCCAGGGCTGTCCCTGTCACTGGGTGTGCCTGCTCAGGGCCTGGCTGCACCCACAGCAGGCAGCACGCAGAGACCCCCGGGCGGGCTCCAGCAGAGGCACTGACCTGTGCCAGGAGAGAGCAGAGCAGAGCAGAGCAGAGACATCCAGCGTGAGCTATAGTATCTTCTAGACCACCTGGCAAGCTGAAAAAGCCCTATCTCTCATCTCCCAGCTAATTAGTTTGAGTGCAGTGCCACAAGGGTGCAGCGACACCGACTCCAGTCCTGGGGTTAGCGCAGCTGGCCGGGCTATCTGATAGCTCAGCACTCTGCAGCAGACACAGGCAGTCACCTTCTAAGGGATGCTGGCCTAATTCTCTCTCCTCACAATTTTTAACTCAAAGGAGCACGTTTCTTCTGGAAGTCTGAAAAAGACACTTTTTTCTGTCTTTTAATGGTAAATGCTGCAGCAAAAACCATCAAGAGTTGTACTGCCAAAAGCCTGTGCTCTGGACAAAGTCACATTTTCTCTTCAATATGACAGGATCTAGTAAAAAATCAGGTAACGAGTTTAGTCATACTGGAGGTAAGAAACAGTGCTAGGCTTTCCCCACTGACCAAAATGCTGGACATACAGAGGGTTTGGCTGATCTTCAGTATTCCTATCCATGTGTAGATTGATGGTCTGGGATTGCCTTTGGGCTCACAAATACAGATGTGACACTGCAGCTCTTGTTATCTTCCCTATCTGTGCAGTCAGTGAGCAGGACCTCTGAGCTCCACCAGAGTGTACATCTTCAAGACTTTTGAAACAGTCTCCATGGCTTCTCCCTCCTGTGCTTTTTAACATTTTCATTTTTATATGTTGTATAATGTAAGTCCTTTCTAAATTCTTTTACTAATTTCATTGTCCAGAACAGTTATGAAAGCCAATTTCCAGTCTCACGTACCCAAGATTGTAAAAAGATACAAAGAGAAAACCCGTGTTTGTTCTTCTTCCCACGTTTAAACATGTGAGACCATCTTTCCAACATGATAGAACTTCTTTTTAAACCTGTTCTAATGCAAAAGACTTTGAGTTTCTGTTAGATTACTTCAGCTTCTTCAGGCTGAAAAGTGTTTGTGTGTTTGTTAGCATTTTTTTCATTTTGGCTTTCACTTACCATATACAACATACAGCTTTACCCATCTTCTCTTTCATGGAGCTCTTTAATCTCCTTTTGGGACAACTTGCAGTTGCTCTTTATCCCAGCCATCACAGTATTTCTTCATGAGCTCTCTGTGTTGCCATCCAGTCAAAGGTACTATTGCTTGTTGTTTGTATGTTACTTTTGGGCAGGCTAATCTTGCTTTTAATTTATGTTTGGAGCCACATCTTATTTCTTAATCATATGCATTTGGTTTTGGAGTTCTGCCAGGGTTTGTCCTGTAGCAGGGCACTCATTTTAGAAGGACTGCTTCGCTGGGCCTGGCTGTAATAACCCTTTTGGTTAGTCCCTGGTGCATTCATGGCTTTTATACTGCAGGCTGCTGTGATTGATTAGTGCAGCCTCATCCTTTAGTTCTGAGTCAGCCTCACTTGGCAGAATTTACCAGATTACCCAAATGACCAACCCTGACAACTTCATTTACTCCAGTTTCTGGAATAATCTCACCATACCCATCAGCATCATCTGTTCTTTCCTGAGCTGTTATCCTCAGTTTCTCTGGGATGTTACGTTATTTCAGAGTTGTGTCTGTCTGTCTGAATTTCATAGATTCTTACATATCGGAGGCTGATTATTCCAGAGCTTTCTCCAGAATACTGTATTGTTTATAACCCCCCTTCATCTGCAGCTTCTGAACCCTTTCTGATTGTGGTTTCCTCATGACGGGCAATACGGTGCTTCTGGAATTCAGGGTCTGTCTTTTTTATCCCCTCTCTACTGCCCAGACAGTGGTGGAATACTTGTGCTCAGATGCAATTTAAAGTTATATAATCCCAGCTGAACACTGAAGAGTTATCTTTCAAGTAATAAAATATTCATTTGCTCCCACTGACATTTTAAAACACATTAGAGAAGCATTTGTACTGGTTTTCCCATTTGTTAAAACCTGTGTTTAGAAAAATCACATCTGGATCATATTTACTCTGATGGCTTCTTTTAAAACTTTGACAGTGATGGCTCACATGAGTGAAATGAAAATGCTGTGCTTTGAAGCTGATTGTGATAATGATAATTTGATTTGAAAAGATAAAATTGTTGTTGGAATACTTCAGATGGCTGGTGATGTTAAACAAAGCACTGCTGCCTTGAAACAGAGACTCTTATTCTCTGAGTGTGACAGATCTCTCAGAAAGTTGTTACTTGGCACACTTGGGTAAATATTTAAGAGATACTCTTGGGTGAAATCAGTAATTTTGTTGATAGAAATAGCTCATAAAACAGAAGAAAATTCATCACTTCTGAGTGGAGTTCTCTAGAAGGAAAACATTTCCTTAGTAATTCTTAACAAACAACAACAAAAAAAGGCTCAATAAAATACCTGATCTAAATTTCTTGTAAAATCCACTGAAACTTTCATTAAGGAAAGTTAGGAAGATGTTATGGGTTAGCAGGTATCTTCTTGCTTATGTTTGTGTGATGGAATCAGCATAGTCCACTCTGAGGGAAGTACAGAGAAGTGGATTCTCAGTGTGCAGAAGAAAACTCAAAGGGAAATTCTCAGTGTTGCCAGGTACAAAAGGAAGGTGTACAACTGTAACTTTGCCACAAAGTGCCCTGGGGAGAACGATTGATACAGGAAGCTGTAAACAATAAGAGAGCCCACAAAGTTGCTGAAACTTGTTAGTTTTTTAGATATTCAAGTTGTTGTATGAGGATAAGCAAGTTTTTGGTTCACAGAATGTTTCCTCTGTGTTTAAGTCCTTCTGTGAGGGAAGAAGTGACAATGTTTGGGAGGACTCGGATTCTTATTTTCCTGGCAGGCTTAAAATGTTAGAAAATAAGAGTAAGCTGACTACTTCTGCCAGGAAGAAAAAGGTAAATATCAAAACTGAGTCAGAAAGGATCCTATATGCTACCTCCAAAGCCATGTTTCAAAGTCTAAACTGAAGATAACAGCAAGAGCCAACTGCACGTTTGGAACCTCACTAAGATTTGCTCACGGTGAGCTAGAACTCAGCTCTTTGCTTTCTGGTATCTGGAAGCCCATTTTCTTATTAAGAGCTGCAGACATTTCATAACTTGAAGGATGACAGCACGTGACTTTTAGGTTCCCAATACATATAAAGTGAAATCAGGCTCAGAATCAACAGTTTTGCTCCACAGATCCCTTTGTGCTGTGCCATGGCACTGGCTGATACAAACTAGGGCACAGTCACAGATGTGTGTGTTTGTGTTTATATAAATCCCACTTGCCATCTCTACTGATTATGTAGTGAACAGTGAATGCTCCTTAGGGAATAAATGTAAAAGCATGAAATTCCTTCTCAGAGTATGCTGTTTTGCACATGTTGCAGGAATGGGCTGGACTCCGCAAGGCTGAGACAGGGTCACAGGTTGAGGAGGGTGTACTTCATTCCAATGGCCAGCACATATAAGCTTGCAAGTATTTATCCTTGCTGTAGGGCGTTTGGTTCCTTGGACTCAACAACACGAGGTTAATATTGCAGTTTCACTGCTAGTGAAGCCAAGGTACAGGAAAATTTAACAGCTGAAGGCTAAGCAGCCTGGGAAGAATAAGATTCAGATACTAAGCCCACAGCTGCTGCTCTTCTTTCTAAGCCAAACTGAATCTGACTCTGTCCTACATACATATAAAAATATTATAGCATTAGGTTTATCTAAAGACTTCAGCAAGTGTAGCCATGACTCCTGAAAAGCTGAAAACATGGAAAGGCTGCAGCTGAAAGTCCTACAACCTTGGAGATAAGATGCATGTAGAAGAAAGAAATATGTATAGCATACTTATTCAAGAATTTTGGTAGTTTAAGGTCTCTTTTGTCGAGGCAGTGGGGCATCTGAGTTGGTTCTGCTCTGTGGGATCAAAACTGACCTTGTGTGTCCTCTCACACAAGACATGTATTTTTTTTGCCTCAGTCTGAAAGGTGACTCTTTTTGAAAATATTTACTGTCTCCCAGAAAACAGTGACAGTGCTGGGCAAGTTTTGTCCAGAGAACAGCAAAGTAGCTGGAATGTCAGTTTTCTTTAATTCATTTAGCTCCATCCAATTTATTATGGACAAGAAGTTGTATACTTAATAAAGCCATCCACATAAGGGAATACCATGTCATATTCATGATGAGCTACTCACAAGCAGAGCAAAGTGTGTGTGGGGGATTGTTACTGATGAAAAACCCAATGTTAATGACAATAAATGGTGCTCTATACTATGTACTGATTCTAGAAAATAGAATCCAGTGAAATGGATACATGAATATTTGTATGAGTCATGCTAAACTAAAGTTACGCTTCTCAGGGAAATTATGAAGCTCATTCTTAGAAAGGAGGAAAGAAATGTCTTTCAATTCACAAAGCTGACTCAGAAAATGACTATGCATATCATAAAGCATGTTCATACAACTCTTAACATGGTTTACAGGCCTCAGCTCCTTCTTTCCCACAGCCTTCAAACCACCTCGTTAGCCTAACAGCAGTTAACAGCAAGAAACTGCCCCTGGGAACATGAACCACAGTGCCCTGACCTAGAGAAAGGTGTACATTTTGCACAATGTGATCCCTCAAGGCAAGGAGCTGGAGGAGCAACTCTAGCTGAGGTTTGCTCATTAACGCTTTCTGTTAATGAGCAGAGACGTGTGTGGCAGAGACACGCGGACCCCGTGTTTGCTGTAACTTAAACCTCTAGGTCATTAATCTGCCTCTGTCCATATGGGTTCTGTGCGTGAGCTTCCTGCTTGCTTCACACCTGGGCTCTCTTTGCCACAGGGAAGGGGATTACAGCTCTGTACCTGCCAGTTTGGAGAGTGAGTGCAAGGGCAGCTGCACAGTCAGACTTCTCCTGTCATTTCACTCTCACCTCTACTCCCTTTCTCCCTACTCTCTCCCTCTGCACAATGCCTACTTGCAAGATTAGAAGTACGTGACTGCCATTTAACCCTCATGACATCTTTGTGAGTCCCTGCTGCAGCTCAGAGGGCAGGGAGGACACAAGAAGAGGGAAAACTGCCAGGATAATGAAACAGAAACCACCTTTAGAGAAACCATGACAGTGGACAAACTCCAGCCTGGAACACAGGAGCAGCCATGGCAGTGGATATTCTGGAATAATAGTCTTAGGATCAGTTTAGAGGCAAATCTGGAAAGCAGCATAGTGAGGAAGGGGCATCAGCATTTCAGTCACACAAGTGGTGTCTGCCATCTTACTTTTTCATGCAGAGAAAGCTATTGCAGTATTTCTACAAGATTAATACAATTACTGATATGGAAGATACTGCCATACATTGCATGCTAAAGACATTCCTGTTAAAAACAATCTAATCTGTACCCCTCATTCCCTAACAAAGTTTTCTAAAAAAATATTTCTTAGTTAATTATAGCTGTCATTCTACAGATAAGACTACGTGTGGAGTGGAAATGTTTCAATAGACTCATACTTTCCATTTGATTTTTCTTTCAAACAAAGAGTTCAGGGTAATAGCTGCTCCAGCATCAAAGTCACTACTGAATATCAATACTGGAGCATGGATTTTCACAATTCTGTGGGCACTGATTTCCTGATGTGTTTGAATTCGGAAAGATGAAAAAGATTTGGTGTGTTGAGTTAAGGAGATGTCTTTTATGTTTGTGAGAAGCATACGGTTTTTATTGCACCATGACTTTGCAGGGAATGTTTTTGCAATTCTACTATGTTTAGGTGATTTAGTATGTTGAATTATTGCAGGCAGAAAAATCTAGAGCAAAAGTCCAGAGGCTGAACCTGACAATTTGATCCAACTCAGGATATAGTATGGTGATTCTATGATTCTCTGAAAATGATTGGTTTGAAAAGTGGCTAATGGAGCAGATCCTACAGAACAGAAGTTAAATTACTCCTAATGTCAGGTCACACAGGAAAGAAAATCCAATCCTAGAGCCACAGGGAACAAATACTCTTGAGCATTCTCTCTATACATCTTTATTCACCTGCAGTGTCATGTTAAGGTAAGAAGAGCAGCTCTGGAGCCTGGATTTCTGTCAGGAAACAACACTTCATACAGTATTTTCTAGAACCTCTCACGTTGCAATCTCCAAGTTTCAGCTTGCTTTTCTTTATTAACGAGGGTTAGCACAGACTGGAGTCTCTGTTGCTTTTGTTCAACGCATTTGTGTGCTAAAGGTAAAGGGCACACTAAATGCCAGCTCTGTATAATTTACAACTCTGATCTTGTGCTGCCTGAAAACAAATAGACTCTTTATGTGTGGGAACACTGACAGCCACAAGGAATTCTACATCCTGATCTTCATCATGAGCAATTGGGTGTTCCATTTTACCTAGAACAGGAACAGCTGGTATGAACAGAGGCTTAAACTCAAGGAGAGGAAGCAAAGGAGGAAAGAATGGTGTGTCACAACAGGGCTTAGTCTAACAGGAGCCTAGAAGGAAAGGAACCAGATGACCCCTGCATAATTGTCTCTACAGGGCAGAGAGGACAGAAAAAAAGTTTTGGATGGATATTAAGTAACTACAAAGAGTAGTCAAAGCTACTTGTACTCTAGGAGTCTATTTCAATTCAGACTTACCAGCAGGACAGTGCTGGCCTCCAAAATCTTCTTTTGTTTCACTGTTAACCAAAATGCTCCTGTGTGTGTCACAGCTGCATGTGGCAGAGGAATTATGAAGCAAATGGTGGGAACAAGACAGCCTCTTACTGATGAATGACACCTGGAAAGGAATGTGCAAGAGTAAGATGACTTGCTTGTTGAAAATAGAAAAGAATCCAGAAGAATTCACATAATTTATAAATTATGTAAAAACTTGGCTCCTGCTCAAAGACAATGGACATGGTCAGAAATTTCTGAGGCACATGAATCACCTCTACTTTCTGTAGAAATTATTTTCTATTATTTTTTATATTCAATTATTTTCTATTATTATTCTATTATTTTCTGTCTTTCTATCTTTTATTACAAATAACATTTGCACCATGTGAAGGAGAAAGTTGAGTAGAAATATGAAAAACCCACACGGGGAACAGTGGAGTTTGTTCTTAGAATAAAATGTTGAGCTTCTCTGCTAAATCCCTTTGCCTTTGTTTTCCGGTTTGTAATGCTGGATGATCACCCATTTGGAATGATGTTATTTAACCATAAAAGTATTATTTGACAACTACTCATTACATGCTTTAAAATCTTCTAGAAGTTGCACCTTTTTGTATTTGTATTGTGTGACTATAGTGCTGATTTCCTAGAATTAAAATCCCTTCCTTAAGCCATGTGGGGGACATCAGTTATCTGAAGCTACCATATGGCATACTCATATGCATTCTAGCAAGTTTTTTCCTTGCTCTTTTGAAAATGTTGACAATTTTGACTTTGAGAGAAATATTTAGCAATTATTCATTAATTATGAGAGTTGTAATAAAAGGAGAATGAAACTGTTTCAGCTCAACGTGAGAGCACCATCTAGAGGCAAATAACATAAACTGCAGCAGGCTCAGAGCCGCCGCGATCGCATCAGTGCTCTTTGAATGTGAGAATGCTTTGAGCAAATAATCTCAGACTTCTCTGTATTTCACATGCAGTGCAACCATTCGTTTCAGTTTTGATCATTTTCGAGGTTCTTCTTTATGTAGTTAATATCTGATAATTATTGGAGTTGCTGGGTATCACATGGCTTGACCGCCCTTTTGCATAGTAAAACTATCTGTAATCCCACATAAATCATAGAGTGCCTTACTTTAAAAGACAATGAATTATAAATAAAGCAAATCTCACCGTGATCAGAACTTCATATTTAGGGCAATTGGACATATTTATGACTCCTTAGAGGATTTTGATTTTTCACTGCAAGACATCCTGGGTAATGTGCACCTTGTGAAAAGAATCACAAGATGATATAATAAGTGTGAGTGGAAAATTGTCTCTATATACTCCTGGTTTATGCATAGGCAATGAGCGTGCTGTCTTAGCCACTGTCAGAGCCATAAGATTTTGAGGTAATTCCAAATATGCACACCTGTCATGAAAAGACAAATTAGACAAGGGCAGTAATACTGACTATATGGTTTCTGAGTGCATCAGAAGAATGACTGGATTCCTGAATTACTGTGGGCTGTGTAGTATCACAAAGTATACCACATCTCTGTCATGGAAAAATTCACATTTGAGTTCAGTTCTGCATCCTAGACCTAGGATGCTTTCTGGCTTAGGATATTTTCACAAAGGTATTATTCCTTAAGTGTGAAGGAAATGCATAAAGCTTAGATATCACTAAAAAATAAAAACTGAAAAAAATCACCATAAAATAGTTGTGACTTAAAAATAAATATTTTGCTCATCTACATACCAATCCCTTAGATAATTATGTTTTCTTTCAGAATTATAGGGGCTTTCAGAGTTATATTCCATATACCTTTAATAAATATTCCCAAATTAACAAACACTCTCAAACAATTATAATGCTGCTTGAGATTTGCAATTAGCCAATTACCTACACCTACCCAGCACAGAGAAAGGGTCATTTCAGCTTGGTGGGTCCATCCACCAAGCTATATCTGATTGGCTCAAGCCATATTGGCATCAATAAGAACATCTGCAGAGAGGTTTTTTTTTTTTGGCTGCCAGGCCATGGTGAAGCTCGTGCCACCAGGCTTGTTTTATCAAGCAGATTGATTATTTAATCTAGCTTTAATTGCTTCTGCAGCTTCACCTAGCTGTGCAGAGATGTTTTAGATAGACATTTTATGGCATTACAGTCTGCTTTATAAATTCAATGTATTCCCTCTGATACCACAGCAATTCTCAGTGGTTATGAAGATTGCTCTAAACCGGGGGGATGCATCACTGAGTCTCTTTCTTCTGTCCACTGGGATGTCAGTATCTCCTTTTCTGCCATCACAAAATTTCCTAAGGTAGGTAACGTCCTTATTTTATTATTAAAATACTTCTAACACTGTACTTCTAGTGCTTCCTTCATGTTTGCTAAGGAGGATAAGATCTAAGTGGTCATGGTTTTCCTTTTCTTTTAGGTTTTGTGCCTGGAAATCATGTGACATGCACACAGCACCTGCAGAGGATTGAATATCTAGCTCAATATGTGGCTCAACTGGATTTAGCTTCCTGTACTAGGAACAAATGTCACCTGACAAAATGTCAAAAAATGCCCTTGTGCCCACTCCTTTTAATTCTAGCAGAGAACAAAATTACCTTTGAATGTTGCAAGGGATTTAAGCCTTTTCTGGGATGGCAGTTGAAATTTACTTGAAGGACAATTCCAGGTTTGAAGGATAATTTCAGGTCTAACGATACCAGAAGATAACTGAAACCAAGGACTTCCAGTACCTGAGGGGAGCCTGCAAGACAGATAGGAAAGGACTATTTCAAGAGCATGTAGTGACTGAACAAGGAGGAATGGCTTAAAGTGGAAAGAGACTAGGTTTAGATTGGCTATTATAAAGAAATTCTTTACTGTGAGGGTGGTGAGGCCCCGGCACAGGTTGCCCAGAGAAGCTGGTGCTGCCCCATCCCTGGAAATTTTCAAGTCCAGGTTGGATGGGGCTCTGAGCAACCTGGGGTAGTGGAAGGTGTCCCTGCCCATGGCAGAGGGGATGGAACTGGATGATCTTTACATCCCTTCCAAGCCAAACCCCTCTATGATATTCTAAAGATTGAATTATATCCTTGAGGATATATGTGGATTTCCACAGGGAAATCAGCATAAAAGGTTGTTGTGGTTTAACCTCAGGCAGCAGCCTAGCCCCATGGAGCTGCTCGCTCACTCCTGCACCAGCAGGATCAGGGGGAAAAATCAGAAGGGTAAAAGCTACAAAACTCATGGGTTGAGATAAAGGCAGTTTAACAGGGAAAGCAAAAGCCACACAGACAACCAAAGCAGAACAAGGAATTAATTCCCTGCTTCCCAAGGGCAGGCAGGGGTTCAGCCATCTCCACAAGAGCAGGACCCTGTCATGGGTAATGGTGACTTGGGAAGACAAATGCTATCACTCCAAATGTCCCCTCCTTCCCCAGCTTTGTATACTGAGCGTGAGGTCCCATAGTCTGGGATCTCCCTTTGGTCAGCTGGGGTCACCTGTCCTGGCTGTGTCTCCTCCCACCCCCCCAGGCACCCCCAACTCCCTCACCAGCATGGCCGCATGAAAAGCAGAGAAGGCCTTGGCTCTGTGCAAGCCCTGCTCAGCAATAACAAAAACATCTCTGTGTCATCACCCCTGTGCTCAGCACAAATCCAAACACAGCCCCAGACCAGCCACTGTGAAGAAAATTAACACTACCCTAGCTGAAATGGGCACAAAGATACGCAACTAAAATTTTATTCTCATTGGAAAACAAGAAACTGTCAGGGTATTTGGTTTCCGCATGCCTTGGATTTTAGGGGGTGGGTTTTTATACTGGAGAAACTACAAAAGTGGGAAAATTAATACAGATCAATGGCTCTCAAGTCTTCTACATTGGATCAAATTATATATCTCAAGTCCTAAGAAAGTGGAGGAAAAACATTTTCAAAAGCTTGTTAATTGCATGCTTTAAAAGTATTAAAAGCTCTATTTTCATGAACACCATATGACAGTTCTGAATTAGGAACAGTTTAGCACAGTCTGTTTTCAGACTGAACATATCTTTGGAGACAGCTGATTTCTGAGGTTTAAGATTTTATTACTGCATCAGAATACTGATGTAAGTGCTGTTGTGTAAGTAAGATACTCTGTGAACCATTATCACTACATCTTCTTGCTATTTACTTCTGATTTCTGTCGAATACTTAACAATTTTTTTTTCATATAGGCCCAGTTTTTGTTGTTTTGTTCTGTCTTGGTATCTGTCAGTCTTTGCTCTGCAGCTGATTAGAAATGCTCATAGGCCTAGTTCATGCAGGTCAGTGTTTGTGGTAGTGACACCTAGCTGGGAGGAGACATCAACAGGAAGGTGGTAACATCCTAAAGCATTCTTTCTAAATCTGTAGGAATTCACCTGTCAACACTTCCATTGAACACAGAAATTAGCTACATCACAGTTCAGACTGAGCTTTGTGCAACCACACTTCATTGACTCCATCAGGATTACTGCAGGGTTAACTTGGCCCAGTTTCTCTTTGCTATCACAGTGACTATGGAAAGGTTCTGTCACACCTGGGCTGCACCAAGAGCAGCGTGGGCAGCAGGCTGAGTGATGTGATCCCTCTCTGGTGACACCCCACCTGCAGCTGTGGATCAAGCTCAGGGGTCCCTGGCACTGGAAGGACATGGAGCTGTTGGAGCCAGTCCAGAAGAGGCCATCAAGGTGATCAGAGGGATGAAGCATCTCTGCTGTGAGGAAAGGCTGAGAAAATTGGGGTTGTTCAGTCTGGATAAGGCTTTGGGTGACCTCATTGCAGCCTGCCAGTACCTGAAGGAAGCCTGCAAGAAAGATAGAGAAAGACTATTTACAGGACACGGGGGAATGACTTCAAGCTGAAAAAGGGATTCAGATTGGATATTAGGAAGAAATTCTTTACTGTGAGGGTGGTGAGGCCCTGGCACAGGTTGCCCAGAGAAGCTGGTGCTGCCCCATCCCTGCAAGTGTTCACGGCCAGGTTGGATGGGGCGCTGAGCGACCTGGTCTAGTAGAAAGTGTCACTGTCCATGGCTGGGCTCTTGGATTAGAGATCTTTAAAAGTCCCTTCCAACCCAATCCATACTATGATTCTATAATTCTATGTTTCATATTATTTGAGTAGGAAATTGTTCAGATATCTTTTTCTTATAAATAGGGGTTTTGGCTATCTGTTTTCTTCTCACAAATGTGAGAGATTTGTTTCTCAATGACATGAATAAGGAATCCCACATTTCTGGTTTCAGCAGCAGAGGCAAACCCATTCACTGTGCACCTGCTGGTCCCCCGTGCCCAGAAGAGGGCAGCAGTAATAGAAAAATATCTTTCTAATATATTCAAGAATTGAAGAACATCCGTGTAAAGATGATAAGCAATTTTCCCTCAAGATTCTTACCAATCTTTCTCATTACCCCTATCCTTTCTGGCAGCACATGGGACTCTTGTATCTTTCATTGTGGATGTCAAATGACCATAAAAAAGAAGGGCGTCGGGCCAAACATCAGTTAAACCCTAAGTTCCAGAAATTACCCATATAAGAGTAAAAGGAAGTCTTTGAGAAACCCATACCCTCCCTAAAATGTCATCAGCTCTACAGGGACACAATTTACTGACCTTTTTTTAAATTTAAACTTGCATGATTTTGAACAAAATATGAGTCCAGTGATGATGTCAATACACTCACAGCAGATATCAGGATTTAATAAAAAACTTCCTTTGCTGAGGCTGAGCTTCCTGCTGTTCATCCCTGCCTCTACAGTGTTTAAAGAACTGTCTTCACGAGGGAATGCCTGGTTGCCTCTCAAAACAGAAAGCTGGGAGCTAGGGGATTTGATCTGTAGGCCAGATTCTCCTTCTGAGATCACTGGCACAGAGAACATTTCCCAGGAAGAACATTAGGACTGTAGGAGCAGTGCTCTCAGAGGAACCTTACACGAGGTTCTGTGCTTTTGAAACTGCACCAATAAAAAAACCCAACATCCTGGCAGTCTGGTTCCAAGAAGCACTTAGGAAAATTTTGTTCATCAAATTCACACTGAAGGAAGCCACTGCCACTAAACTCTTGGAAGTGTTGTCACAGCTGTTGTGGGTCAGCAAACTTAATTATTCAACACATCATGCACAGTGTGCTTACACTGAGCAAACAGAAGCACTACGAAGTGCTGCTTCTCCTTGTTGTGTGTGTGATTTGGTGTGATAAATTCAAATGACACCTCCTCCCGCATAATCTTTTGTACTTTTGCGTTGTTTTTCTGGTTCTGAGAGAGAGATCTGGAGAAATCAATTAGATGTACAGATGTAATGATAAGATGAGGCAAGGAAAATGCATGTTAGGCAAAAAATGACCTTTGTGATACCTCCATCTCAGCAGTTCCGCCCTTGATTGCAAATATTCATGACTAATGGCATAGTTTTAATTATAATGGAACACTTGTTGTCGAGATGCTGCAAATGCATCAGATTTTCAAAAGCTTTTAAGCTTTTGTATTTGCATGTTTTGCCAGTGCTTGCTGAAACTCCTTGAGCTGCAATAATTTTCTAGAAACTTGCCAAAGCCAGCTTGCAGCCAAAATAATGTATGATAAAAATTCTAAATGAGGTAAAATACATTGATGAAAAAACTATTTAAATGCACAAGTGTTCTTTACATAAATACTTTCACATAAATACTTTTTCAGTGTCTGGATTCCTTTTGTGATAAAAACAGAAAGCGTAGGGACAAAATCCTTGTGGGAAATTCATACACCAGTGGATGATATCTCTTGACATGTGATATTCTTAGGAATACAGAAATTTCTAAATCAGGTCATACTCAAGCTCCATCTTCTCTATCTACTACTTTTTAGCATGTTCAAATAATTCTGAGAGATGAGTGGGGCAGGAACTTTTTGTTTATGTTGGTTATTCTTGTAGTGGTTTCCATTTTAATTATTAAGGCAACCAATGAACCTAAATAAATCTTGGTGTTGTATAATACACCAGATTACCCCAAGAGCCATTTTCAAAGAGTGATACAACCTGCTCACTGTCCCCTGGAACACAGGCTATTTCTATTCAATGTTTTCTTTAGTGTAAACAAAACTAAATACTGAAGATCCTCTACCTACCTTACCTAACTTGTTTCTTTCCCTAGTTACTGTATCACTTGGTTGGTAATTTAGTGGCATTTGAAATGCCGGGTTCAGTTTCCTTTGTATAGCTAAAACTTTATTCTTTTCAAACAACCTCTATATATATATCTTTAAACATGATATTTGCTTTATTTTCCCCCTTGCTTTTTGTTTTTCATAGGAAGCTGTGAAATCCTTTCAGCCTAGAATCCTTTAGAAAAAAAGCCAGTTGCTTCAGAGACGTGGTAGAAACTGTGATCTGAGTTGTTTGCATGTCTTTCACATGTTTCATCCCTTTGCTTTGAGAAGGATGAGCCCAGAAAATACAGGTCAAACATTCTCAGTGTTGTTCCTGTACAATCACAGCTTGTGCTGGACTGTTAAAGAGTATTAACCTTGTAATAGTAATGGCAGGGCAAGGACTGGCATCATTCTTGATCACTGCTGCTTGAAATATGGGAGATTCTGACTAAGGAAAAAAATGTTTCCCCTCAAAGGTAAGTAAACTGGTAGCCCAGAGATCTTCCAGGATTTTTGTCTTTGCATATTTTCAAGACCCAACTGAATAAAGCATCCTGGATCTGAATCAATTGTCGACTCTGCTTTGAGCAAGCAGTTGTGCTAAAGGACATCTGAGTATTTAAGCGTTTCTCTGAAACATGAGATGGTTGAAAGCCTCTTTTAAAGATGTTACACAGACTGTAGTCGCTTCAGAACAGAGAAATTTGAAACACACTTTACATTTTATCATGATCTGTACTCAAAGAAATAAAAATGTGAGATATTACTTTGGAAATGCAAAATATTGATGTGATATCATCACCTAGTTAGTCTAATGCTATTTACAATGCAGGCACAGAAGCTGAGCTAACACCTGTGTTTCACCACCACAGAAGGACTAGGATGTAAGTAAATGCCTGTGGCAAAGTATTTATCATACTTGTGCAGTGAGATAATACAGAGAAGTGTTTTATTACATGGAGGTGGGATTGGCACCAGAAATAACAGCTGTCAGTGTGAGGCTCTCCAGAAATCCAAAAAATGACAATCATTCCAATCAGTGTTCATAGTTCTGCAAAGAGCTTTTATATCATGCTTCAAAAGAACAGAGTTATAAATTAAGCAGAAAAATATATATTCACATTTCTTCAGAAATATAGTATGTGGTGTGCCATAGGGCTGATTGTAAATTAGGAATAAAAATCCCGGAGAGAACCACAACAGAGATGGATAAAATAGTGAAGGCTGATGGAAAGAAAGTAAGGGTGTCTGGAGAGCAAAAGACACAGACACACATAAAGTGAAAAGCTAGTGACACCCAAGAAGCTTAAAAATCCAGTCTGCAGCTTTTGTATAGTTCCTCTGTGGAGATCAGTAGAGGGAAGACAAGATGAGGTTGCAACCCTGGCAGAGTGGGAAATCTGTGCCTCTTGCAGGTGTCAGATCACTTGTGCCAAAAGCTTGTACACATTACATAACAGAGCAGCAATAGACTGGCAGCCCCACGGCCTGCCCTGCACCTGGAATGCAGGGCTTCTCACACCAAACCAGGTCAGCTTTTGGACTCTGCAACCACGATGTCGTGGAAAGGTATCTCCACTCAGAGGGAAAGTGATGCAGGGACCCTTGGGCAGTATTTCCTAATTTTGCAGGTAGATTTCAGCTCTGAGATTTGTGGACATAGTTTCTCCTGGTTTTGTTTGATTAGAATTACCATGAGCAAGAGAGCTGTTGTGGCATTAGTGATAACACAGCTGTAGGGCACTCTTTCCAGAAGCACATGTTCCTTAAGTATATCCTTGATGTGATGAGGTCATATTTGAGCATATCTACAGATCTGTCCATTCCAATGCAGTGTCCTCTCTTTACATTATCAGGCTGCTGGGCCACTGTAGCAGTGACACGAGTGATTGCTCATCTTGAGGAGGCAGAAACTGGACATACATCTGCAAGCATTAAGGACTCCCAGGGTATTCTCTCTGAAAGTACTTCCAATACACAGCTTCACTGTAGAAGGCCCTGAGAGTTTTAGACTGTTAGAATTTGATCCAAGAACAGCCTTTTCCCTCAGCATACTCTAGGTCCAGATTTGTGTATAGTGGCACTTTTAAGAACATATTTCAGAGCTCCAGAATGAAATCTTCCTTCTAAGTATAGGAGGCTTCTTAAATACTAAGGGTTTCCAGAGGAAGAAACACTTCTCTGGCTTCTCGTGCAACCTTAAGTTCAAGGCCAGCCTTGCAAATATGCACCATTCTGTTTGAATATTTGCTCCCCCTCATACAACTCAGCCATGGCCATGCAGCCTAGTGCTTCAAAAACATACCTTTTGACCCTACCCAGTTTCTCTTTAGAATCAATGTTATAGTCTGATATTTCACATCTGCTCTTCTTTTTAGATGTTCTTTCATAAATATCTGCAACCAAAGTCCAAACCCTCAGATGCGGAAAATTAGCATTTTTCCTTTGAGTTGGTGTCAACCCAACAGCTGCTCTAGCAGGCGCTGAGTGTAAACCAGAGGGATGCACTAATTTTAAAGTGGTGTGCAAAGAACCCAATTTGCAGAGTGAATGAGGATGTTTAGAGAACAGAGTTATGTAATTCCTCTATTTTGGGGATTAGCCATCCCCGAAGTTCTGAAAAAGGTAACTGGGTTGGGCTATTTATAGAGTCTGTTCCTACAGTTACAGCACAGATGCCAGCACAGAACAACATTCAGCTCAAGCCACCTTCTCTGTGCCCCTTGGTGAATTTATACATCACAAATATCTATGGGTGTCTCGAATAAAAAGAGATTTAGGGGTCTAGGATGCACTCCCACCTCAGCATCTGCTGGCACATTAGTATGCCCTATTTCCTATCAGCTTCTGACCATGCCTTGGGTCATTTGTATTACAGACAGACACAAAGATTCCTTTTAAGTTTCCTGATGGATGAGAGAGGAGAAGGGGCACTAATCTCAGGAAAACTAATGCAGCAAGTGCCTTAATTATTCTGCTCTGTAATTTCACAAGGCTGCTAGGGAAGCCGGCTTAGGATCCTTCCTTCACGTGATTCTCTGTTTCTAAGATGCACTTGTAGGATCCCTGTAAAAGTATGAAGCCCATTGTTACTGCTACAGGATGATAATTGTGCAGAATTAATGAAAAACTACAATCTGTACTAAGAGTTCGCAGTCTTGAAGTCATACAAAATGGTACAACTTACAGGAAGAGAAGGAACAGTTTAGAGAAGGATTGTATAGACTTGGGCTGCTTCTTATGGATTCTGCTTCTTAGATATAAATATTTGTGTATTTATAGTAATTGTTATCTTCTCTTAAATGTTGAAAACTAGCCATTTATTTAGGTAGTGGGCAGTAAGAAGAGGGCAGAGGAGACAACAGGAGGAAAGTTATCTGGCTAATGATGAAAAGCCTGTCACTAAGAGAGGGTTACCCAGAAAAAAATAATTTAAGGACTGGATTCTATAGTGTTGACCATTTTAATAAGGGCTAGGAACCATAGAAAATGAAGTGATTGCTTGGGCAGGATTGGTTAAATCTTACCCTCACTAGTCTATCCCATGAGACAGGGAGATCACAATGTAAAAAAAAAAAAAAGAATAACAGAAAATGAGGGCAGAAATACAGGGTTAGGTCCTTAATTACTTGTTATTCTATATCGTCATTCATGCCCAGTGCAAGTTAAACAATTCTGATTTGTTCCTATCCTAGTCCAAACTGCAGAGATTAAAATAAAAATGTGCAAGTGGTGATCTGGGCCTTTTATAAAAAGTATAGAAAATTAAGATGAAGAGCCTGAATGTCATATGGAAGGAGACACAACCCATGAATAGATTTCAGTGGAGGCTAAGCAAATAAAAAAACAGTTAAAAATGAAAAATTTTGAATTGAGATAGTCTGTATAGCATTCATATAAAGTGCTACACTTCTTGGTGAACTAGATTGGGAGAATTACTATTAGATTTTCATGTTAACACTGATATTTCAAGAGATTCTAGGAAAAAAGTTTTGAGAAAATTTCTGATCAACATAGAAAGATTTAAATATATATATACAATGCAAATATTATGTGTGGCTTTAAATGAAGAAAATTATTAGTTCAAGAATTTGATTTTGACAAATATCAGTAGTCCAGCTAATAGTTTAGTGAAAAGGCTGTATTAAATAAAGCAGGAATAATACAGAAAAAATGTTATCCCTCTAGAAAATAGTATAAATATGTGTAAGAATACATTAAGAGATTATCTTAAAGAAACTTCAGCTCAAAATATATATCTATGGAGTTAATCTTCGATAAGTATTTACCTAGAAGTTTTCATTTCAAGGGATTTATTTCTGGGAAAAGGTCTTTAATATATAACATAAAGCATTTTATTTGCTCTAATTCATAGCTCAAATAATGAAATGCTTTGTATTAAATACAACATATTTTTCATTCATAGTTTCAGCATTATTAGAGGGTCCACATTTCTGGCATATTTACATAGCACATAGAATGATATTTTCTTTCAAAACCCGAACAAAACAATTATTTATGCCAGTTCCGTGTGTTTATGAGTTTTTCAGCTGACTGTGGACTAAGATTTTTTCAGAATAGTCCCTGGATTGCAGGAAAGGTCTGAAATATCATCCATCTTTTGCAAATTGCACTCATCATTCCCATGAGATTTCATCAGGCTCCAGACTGCTTACTTGGATGCTATCAGCTTATCTGCAGTGCCTGCAAAATATATGGGAATATGAACTTGAAATGTCTTTTCAGGAGAAAGGATAGAAAAATACGTGGCTACCTGCATGAAACCTGCAGACCTTCCTTGTTTTGTCGTGTATCATCCTGAGTCTTCATGGTTCTTTTATGCAGAGCTGGCACATTCATTCTTACAATGGTTTTGTTAGGTCAAACCTGACACTTGCAGGTATCAGCTGCTCCTAATATTTAACTATTCAAACTTTTTTTAGTGGATGTCCTAAATGCTTTTAAAGTGTTGATTTTATAGAATGTGCATGTATGTGCCTGTGCATGCAGATATTTACTGAAGAGAAGGTTCCTGAATCCTGAAGCCTAGAGTAAAGTTCTTGAGACTGGCCAAGGAATGGGAGTGGATTTTAGACTCGTATCTGTTTCAGTATTGGATGCATTTCCCTCTGGGATTGCTTGTGCTCTAAAAACTGGTGTCCTTGTGTGGCTTATCAGGGATTCCATGGTGCTTTCAGGGATGACACAAAAGAACCTGAGCCCTCATTAGAGCTCCAAGTGCCCTGTATGGCATTGAAAGGGAACTCAGGCCTGCACAAAGCACTCAGAGCCAGCAAGGCCCTATAAATATGCTGGCCTATATATGACTATATATGTGTGTGAGTATGCATATGCATAATCCAATTTGGTATTATCCCTAAAATCCAATGGTCCAGCAGCAGTTTTGAGGACTGTACCAGCTTCCTATCTACTGGAAAAGCTCATAAAGTACTATACTGTTCATTATAACATTGAACTCACCAGAGCGTTGACAGCATAGTGTTTCAGTGTCATGAGGGCTAATATTTTTTAATTACTGACTGTAAAATAACTTGCCTGAACTTTAAAACCCAAATCAAAACCTAGATTATCACTCATAATTCTATAAATACTTACATATTTAGTGTACAATTCACTAACAGAACTTCAAATATGTGCCAATATGTACTTGTTGAAACTAACTATGGCTTTTCTTATTGTTCAGGATGCACAACAGCATTTTGGTTACTGACCAGTGAAATATGTAGAGACTCAGAGGTAGCTCTGCTTCGTGACTTCCCTTGACAGCCATTTTAACATTCCTCCGGGCTGCTCTGGGCTGTTTCACCAAGCTTCAGATTCTTCTCATGAAAGAGAGATGAGGTAAGCAGGAGCCTCCATCTGGTCTTCAAAACAGCCATGTAATGCTATGTGAAATTCTAGGCAGCCATCATATAGGGTGGCATGCAGAGAGCAAGCACTCTTGCATTCCTGATCACAGCATCAAAGCCTGGGATGCCCATGATAGGTCAATAGAGAAATTCTATGATAAACTGGACAGCTCTGTTAGATATCATGGCTGAGTCACACTGAAAGCAAAAGGAGGTGTCCATTAATTGCATATGTTCCATTGAATTATTTAACTGTGGAAACAATTGGGATCACAATTATCATGACAGCGTTCAGTCCATCTCCCCAGGTAAACAAGTGAACTTAAAGTCAGGTGACTGGGACTAGAATCTATCAGCTTCTGTTCCCTCTCTGATGTTTTTCTCAGTGATGTTTGCATTTAATCCATCTTTGTCTAAATGTCCACAGCCTAGAAACAAGCATCATCAGTACATACTTTCCTCAGAAAAAAAAAAAAAAAGGAGATTCAGGAATACTGTGATTCTCAAATGAAAGATTTTATGTAACTGGAGAAAAAAATCTACTGGCAAGCAATTATTTCCAGATGAAAATAAATGGCTAAGACCCCATTTTAGGAAGCAGATTGGACACAAGCTAGAACTGTGATAGGTGAATTTTTGAGAAATCCTTGTTCTGTTTTTTTGTCTAATTGGAAACTGTCATGGGGTTGAAGCTTCATCTGGCTGCATGAACCCAAAACCCACCAGAAGATACCCAACATTGCTTACATAAATTACCAAACCTGCTGCTGTGGTATTTGAAAAGCCACAAATCTTGTCAATCAAATGAAGTTCTAAAGAGTTTACTGACTGTCACTTTGGCTCTTCATTGTGTCAAGACTGAAATATTCCTCGGACACATTTAGAAAGTTGCCTCACCAATCATCCAGTGTGTCATCAATTACTTTGTTCCCTTGCTCAAGGACCTACTAATATTCTTTAAGCCGTAGCTGCAGTTAGAAAGCATTTTATCTGGAACTACCCTCTGGAACAAGCAATGTGGAAAAAGCCTGCTGTTGGAAACAGCTCTGCAGTAACCTGACTGCAGCATTGAAGCCTTAAATCTAGAGGATGAAGAATTCTGTAGGAATAATAATACACCAGATTACATAATTAATTTGTGAAAAATACGCTTTAGTCACTAAATAGTATAATTCTGGAAAGTTTTGTGCCCTCTAACCATATTTCCAGTAATGTACCTCAGGATGTGTTTAATTTCAAGATGCAGTTAATACTTTCCCTTGACAAAACTAACAGAATATGCAAAGAAAGTTTAAAAAGAATTCAGAATTTTTGCAATATGGTCGTTGTTCACCTACCTGGCTGTAAAATCTGTTCAATTGCTTTCCCCTTGTTTTCAGCCCTGGAGTCTGATTGCATCCAATGGCACAAATTCAACGTCACTGGCACGCCACCTGCAAACAAAGCAACACGGATTTCTTCATGCCCAATTGCTTCAGGTATCTGTACAATCTATAAGGGAAGGTCAGGGAAGGGTAGGTTTCTGGCTGATCAAGAAAAACTCTTGTTAGAGGAACAGGCTGTGGTTAGCTCTTCCCTCCCACACTGTGATTCCAGCACCTTCAGTTTTTCATCTCTCCCTCATCTTCAGAAGTGCCATGCCCTTGCCTGGTGTCTGTGATGCCTCCTGGCACAGGGAAGCCTTTACGGTAATAAACTTTTGAGTTGATATTGTTACATTGTCTCATTTCTATATAGCATTCTGTAGGTTTAGATGAAGGTAGAAGAGAACACTTGACTCAAGCTTAGATCTAGCCTGAGAAAGTTTGCTGATGTACATGAAGAAATAGCCACACATTTGAACTAAAATCTTCTAAACATTATGGTATTTCAGCCTAAGTCTAGAAAAAGTTGCCCTGTCTCCCTTAGTCATCTTCCAAAGGAGAAGAAATGTCAATATTGCTACTGCAACATCTACACCAAGACTTTGTAATCAGTTTGTGAATCAGTTGCCTTTGTCTGGCAGGTACCTGAAACATTTGATGGTTTATACACCCCTGACTGCTCTGTTCATTTGTACCCACTGATTCCTGCACTGGCTCATTGTTAGCCTGCTGCTTTCAGAATATGAAAACTCAGAATCCAGTGTTTTCCCTCTTCTTATTCCAAGAGGAGCAAATATTGTCTTCTGTAGGTCAGGTCTCATTTGTAGGCATGAAAAATCCCTAAAAAACTGCAGGTTTTGTCACCCATACTTTGCCTTTGTATTTATGTGCACAATCTTATACATACAAAGGATCATGAAATGCCTTTTAATTGAAGACAAAATATTTAATTTTTCTTTCTGTTGTTTCTTTTTTATGGTAGTTTCTATAAATTTGGGTAGTCTTGAGCCTCTTACTGAACAGCAGTTCAGCAGATATTAGCCCTGATTTCCTGGGATCAGTTAAGCAGTGCCCAGAAGAGATCTGAATTTTTTAAAGGACGCTTAAGACGGGGAAAAATTTGAATCTGAACATGAATCATCATCTGACTGAAACATTAAAAGAGCTCAACACTGTTTTCAGCTCCTCAATAAACACTGGATACACTGTGTCCAAACAAAAGTGTAAACAATTACAGTATGTGGTAAAAAAGACTACATTCACTTGGTCCATTGTCTGTCATTCCCACGTTTGATGTGCCCAGTTCAGCAAATATGGATGACATTGGGTAAGTTATTAGCAGCTGTATTTTCAAATAACATAATTTTTGGACTTCAGGGAGAATAATCCAAATCAAGCAAGTTATGTTTTCTGCATATAAAGTGATGCCAATTTTGAGCTGCCATGAAAAATTACCATTGCAGGCTCTGTTTGTTTACTAATAATGGGCACATAGTGAATATTTTTATTTTTGTATCTTCACTCTCCTGAAATAAACTGCATCTTTTTCAAGATATCAAGTTAAACCATCTTCGCTTAAAATTTTAGGTACAACCCATCACTACCTTTGAATTAAAATGACACTAGATTTTCTAACACTTGTCCTTTACTTCAGCCTTTGCTGTCACATGCCAGCAAATGAATATATGAATGCCAGGCCTCTGTAAAAAAATCAACTTGAGACTTTCGTTAAAGATTTTGCATATGTTACAGTAAAATCTAAAAAACTGAGCTTTTCATTACCAACTGTGTGGAGACTTTAAAATTCTCGCCTGTTATGCCATTCCACTGTACATTTTTAGTCACATTATACCTAGGAATATCCTTTAATAATAATTTAGTCCTGTTTTATCCTTCAGGTTAATATCCTGGTGTCTACAGGAGATACAAATCTCCCAATAAAACATTCCCATAAACCCCTGTGTGCTGCATTTACTGGGAAGGATATTGACAGCTGACAATATAATGCTGAAAGCTATCTTTACTCTGTTTTCCTGAACTTGTTCAATAAATTGCTTCATTACTTCTCAGTTTACTCCCTTATCTATAGACTGAGGGAACCATGATATCCCTAGAGCTTTTTGGAGTTTCTAGTCCTTCCCTCCCTTTCCCCATGTAATTTTATAACTCTTTATGAAATACAAGGGGAATATAACACAAGCAAAAAGCATTCATGCTAAAAGCAATAGTATCTTACAAATTCTTGGTTAAAATGTGCAGATGCAAACTAATTTTTTGTTTGTGGATTGTTTATTTGTTTTTTTTTTTCAGGAGAAATACACTGGAAGTCAGAAGAAGCATCGAACACAGGAAAAACATCTTGCATCAAAAGAAATCTTTCTTCATGCACATGGGAAAGTACTGCTAATTTACACATTTCGCTTCTTAGAAAGCAGGCAGAATTCTGTATTTCCTTCCCAAAAATTATAAAATACTAATTTATATCTCAGCTGCTTCAAATGCCTTCATTCTACTTAGCACATTTGGGATATTCAGGGCTATTCACAGTTATAGGTAGAACAGAGCAGTGAGGGTCTAACACTATTTCAACAACTTTTCAGTGGTACCAGCTTCTCATTTAAAACATGATCCTCTATCATTCTTGGGGCTTCTGCTCCTTTCCAGTATATCCTTTCAGAAAGAAACCATGCATCTGACCTGAAGTGACTATTCTTATTTCCCACAAGTGTTATTGACATTATCTCTCCAATATTGTGCAAAAATACTTTGTTTTAATCTTGAACTTGTAGATCACTAACCTTACTGACTCATTTAAGTTTTACCTGCCTGCATTAAACAACTCGAATTTTCATTGCAAATCCTTCCAATAGCTTCAGAGCTCATGTTATCTTGGGCACAGTTCTGAATTTAGAAGTCAAACTTCCACAGAGCTTCCCAGGACTTTCTTTCTGTTGAGGCCTCTTTACGCTGTAAATGAAATGTCAAATCAACAAAAGCATCTGAGGGTGGGTACATGAGGGTCAGGAGGGTGTGTGTGACAGTGACATCAACTGAGACAATAAAAGGGCTTCCAAGTTACTTAGAAGCTCTATTTTGAAGTTACATTTAAGGGGTCCACTAAACCAATTCAGTGGTCTTTAAATATACTTGACATCAAGAGACAGTCATCTGCTGACATACCCAAGCCAGAAATCTCTTTAACATTCTATCTGGTAAGTACACTCTACTTTTTTCCAAGCTTTCTGAAAGACTTATTAGAATATTTTATCATTGATTCTTCACCCATTTTTGTGTTCGTGTCTTTTCAGACTATCTTAAAAAATAAGTGAATATTAGTAAGATCAACCTGGTATGTTATCTGAACTAAATTTGTGAAATGAAAAAGTCAGAGATAGTGAACGAGAAATATCTTGAAGCAAATTCAAGTCCTGAATTTGTAATACTTGGTTAGATGAACTGCTAGGACCTCATTGATTCTGTCATGTAAGAGACCATGTTATAAATGCTTTTCTGACCTAGAGTAAAGCTGCAAAAACCATTGCAAAAAATGGCATTGTGGAATTTTATATCTCTTAGGTTTCAGTTACTCTGTATCTAATTTCTTAAGTGGTAACAAAAAGATGCCTTTTCTGATTGCCAATACTGAAAATCCAAACTAGAAACTGATACCGGAACTGTGTCATTTCTGCCTGTTGTAGCATCATCAGTGGTAAATATTTTCTAAATATATTCCAAATGGCAGTTGTGACAATGACGTGAAAATCAGAGGGGAGTTCATACAGGAAATGCAGGATTATCCCTGAAAAAATGAGGGGCTTAATTCTGATTTCTCGTCTGTAACTCAACAGGGACTGGCGTAACTCTACTGCCTCTATGCAAAATTGTCAGGAAAAGTGTCAGCCTCTTTATTCTAAAGAATATGCAAAAAAATTAGAGAAAACAGTAAAACTTTTCATTTGAATAGCTGTGCACAAGTATTTCACTGGACTTGAAGGCTACAAAGCCAACGATGATGATGATCACAGTAATAATATTGGAAGAACATGGTGCTTTTCACCCAATTATGCAGGAGATAGGTACCTTGATGACGATGATGATGATGATGATGAGATGATGATGATGATGATTCACAGCAGCTAAGGCTGACCAAAATTCGTGAAGTTGCCCAGGAAATAGCAAAAAGTTGCTCACAAAATTAGTATTAGAAGTAAATCCATCATTTGCATTCCTTGCTCTAACCCATTTGAAAAAGCATTTTTAAAAAACTCTTCTCTGATGTTTTTCAACTTTTTCTCTAATTTAAATTTCTTTGGAATGAACCGAAATAACTTGAATTACAGACTTTACATGTATTCATTTCTACCTTTCTAGACAAAATGACTTCCATAAGAAACCTGGCCCAGATTGCAATCATTTTAGGTGCCATATGCTTTTTTACAACCTCTGATGGAAGACCAATGATGTAAGTACATTATCACACACTGGATGGCTTTTGCTGCTCCTGAGAACGTGCTGGTTTGTCTGTGTACGTGTGTGAGTTCTGTCCCTGCTTTTGAACCCTTTGGCCAAGCTGGCCAAACTCTGTCCTCTAGAAACAGCTATAGAGATCTCAGACGCTCTGAGTTCTCACATATTTTTTGAAAATAGGCAGCTGAGTAGAGGGAGAAAAATTGTATAACTATTCTCTTACTATTCAAATTGGGCAAGCTGTATTTCTTGGGGATGTATACATGTGAGCTTCATTTGTACTGTGCCAGAATCTAGCTGGAACTCACATTTAGACCCTAACATCAACCAGCTGAGGCACAAATCCACAGGGAATCATGCTTCTTAAGCTCTAGTGCTCACAGAACACTGCCTCTGAATAAATGCCATAGTTTTATTGATCACTTACCTAATACTGTATAAGCCCTAAACTCCTCTATAATAGCTGAACTAAATTATAGGGTCAAATAAAATAGTCACAAAACGGAACTGCTTCCCAATTCTGATGTCTTCTCACTGATACATCCTTTACTAACAGCAAATCAGCACCCACCCTCCCTCTCTTCTCCAGACATCATTCAATCCCTTACAAATGAACCAGGCGGGTTCTACAGCTCTGTACTGTGATACCGCACAAAAGTTCCCAAACCTGGCCTTTGAGCCAAGTTCTGGAATCCAAGAAGGGCCACCGTGGGCCTCTTTCTTTGCTTTCCTTTGCTGCAGGAAAAGGTCAGTGAGTGAGATGCAGTTAATGCATAACCTTGGCGCGCATCGACACACCGTGGAGAGGCAGGACTGGCTGCAGATGAAGCTGCAGGACGTGCACAGCGCCCTGGAGGATGCCCGGACCCAGAGGCCTCGGAGCAAGGATGACATTGTCCTGGGACGGAGGCTGCTCCCGGAGCATTTGCGGGCAGCAATGCAGAAGAAATCCATGGATCTGGACAAGGCTTACATGGATGTCCTCTTTAAAACAAAGCCATAATGAGAAAAGCTAGAGCACTGTCTGTCCACGTAAGCACATGTCTATATAGCATTGATCAAGTAGGGCATTTCATTAGTATTTATTCAAGCTGCAGTAAGGATTAAAGGCTCTGTTCAAGGTTGTAGCCCCTCTGAGTGAGACATTTCACAAGCAAATAATAAAGCATATTTACAGTCTACCCAGGACAATTGCTGGGTATATTTTGGCTGATGTATCTTATAAATTGCCAACATAAAAGGAAAAAGAAACCCAAACTAGTAAGAAAGCTGGAAAACCATTTAAGACCAGTTCTACAACTCTTACATGGGCAACATGTGTATGTAATCACTAGGCCTGCTTTTACTGTTAACCAGCAAGGAATAAATGCAGGGGAGCCTGTCTCCAGAACAGGCCCTAGGGCTAAACTTTGTTTAACTTTGTACTAATGGAAATATGTAAACTTAAACCCACCTCTATTTGCAGAAGAAGGCCTAAAACCAGATGAACATGAATTACATAGCAAAAGCTGCAGGATAATAATTTAGGATTAAAGAGTGCAAACATAAAAGAAATAGGAAGGCAAAGCTTAAGATTAAGGTACAAAGGGATAAAGTTTTTAAAAATTCTGAAGAATTTTGCAAAATACAGAAATGAGGGGAAGGTTTGATTACCTTTCCCTCCTCCAAAAGATGAAACCTTATAATTAAATGCAGAAACAGTGGGGGCAGAGATGGTAGCACATATGTAAGCATGGCCCTAACTATAGAACTGGGGAATGATTCTACACGAGACAATTACAATTGAAACAAACAAAAAAAAATCTTGTGATGTATATTTTTTGTCCCTCATTTTCTCTGTAAACTATCTGTCCCTGAATTTCCCTTTGTTGTGTTGGGCCTCATGTGTAAGTAATTTTTTTTGTGAGACCAGTGGCTCTCATAAATAAAATTACTCATTTCCATATGCAATTTACTACAGAACTGGGATCTCAGTTTTCCAGACCTCCAGAATGAGAACTATTAATATGCAGAAATCAGCCTGGGAGAGGAACCATTAGCTGTAATACATTCAAACTCCAAGCAAAACTCAGAGAGAATTGGATATAGACATGGATAGAAAAAAATAAATTATAACTATGATTTTAAAAAGCAGCAAATACAAAATTACTTTGCATGGTATATGCACGTATGTGCTCAGGAGCTTCAGTAATTTCTGATGAATAAGAAGGTTTTCCCAGCAGGAATACTGGAGGTGGGTGCCTCCAAATACGCCACTGCCAGAGCTCAAACCCAGATGAATTGCTGCTCAAAGCCGAAGTGGCTGTATGGCTGTTCCCATGCGGGCTCTTATTTGTTTGTCTGATGTCTGGCGCGCCTTGGGGAGCCTCATAAACCCCTCCTAACTCACTACAAATATAAATGCAATCTGCTGAAGGCTAGAGATGTATTTGTAACTAGTGAACTGTAGCCCATCCTCTGGGCCATCCTTGTAGCAAGGCAAAGGCCCTGATTCCGGGAGCAGATGACACAGAGGTTCCATGCCACTTGTCTGGTTGTAGGATCAAGGCCTTAAGGTGCACTTTCTATTTATTCCTTAATCAGACATCTCTGCTAACTTCAATAAATAAAATTGCATTTTTGTACCTATGTCTCACTTATATATATTACCAAATAAAGTGGACCAAAAGCTCTTGGACATTATTTTAAAGCATAAGAACTGACTGACCTGTGACTGTTTGGATACAATTTAGCATTTGGGGTAATACTATTAAGCCATTTAATTTTATGACAGCAAAATAAGCACAAAAGTAATGATGAGAGCAATTTTTATTTTTCCTTTCATTCTTCCTGCACACAAAATCATATTGGTGGTTAAACAAAAGGTGTTTACCTAGCACAAACCTATTTATCTCCCCTTACAATAATGACACATGCAAAAACTATATAATCCTCAAGTGCCAAAATCATAACCTGTTTCATTTTGATCTAAACAAAAAATTCTGTTCTCCAAACAACTTATTCCTCCTAATCTTCTGCTATCCAGTAGATGAATGATGATTACACAAATATTTAAACTTTCTGCATACTTACAGTATGACTTTTCAGGACAAAAGACAGCACAGTGGCAGATTGATTAGTGCTAGGTAATGCCCATTGCAAATAAGATGTATTTTGAATATAATAACTTACTAGTTATCTAGAAAGTAGATTTATTATGGTTTTTCAGCTTAAATCTCTGATCAGTGTAGCAGCAGTTAAAACAGCAAAAGGTTCAGCATGGGGCAGAGGATGTTATCAAAAACATTTTAATACAAAAAAATGCAAAGATTCATCTTCACCTGGACAAATGTGCAGTTTTGGTCATCTCACTTTCACAGACTGAGAAGACCAGAAAGAGGATGGTGAGAAATTATAGGGCTATTGAAACACTTACATATAATAAATCATCATCATCATAATAAATTGTAACAACAGGAGTCAGAAAGGAAATAAAAGAGGCATGATAAAGGAATGTCAAAGGATCACTCCAGTTGTGGCCTCGCTAGGGTAGAGTAGAGAGGAAGGATCACCTTGCTTTAATAATCTAAAAAAAGGTTTTTTTACCAGGACCTGTGTCCTTGAAGACCTATCCTGTGCAGATGCATATTGACTGCACGCACCTGCTTTTTATATAATTCTCAGTGAAAAGAATATTAATCGTGTCTCTCACTGGAGACTCATTGAAACAAAAACACCAATACCAGTACCGATCCTTAGGGGAAGCCAAACAGTACCATATGAAAAAAACCCCAACAAGCTCATGAAAATTTATCAAAGCCAAAATCACAAGAAGTCAAACAGAAACAAGACAAATTGTGGGATCTGTAGGTAAAACCTACTGCTGGTTATTTGACTGATTGGCTTCCTAAGCTGCTCCTGACTTCGCCTGCTGTAAATGCTCCTGTTTCGTGTTGCTCAGTTCACCACTGAACGCGTGGCATCTGACTCCTCGCCTTGTTAGCACATTCTGACAGCTTTTGTGCGAGCTGCTTGCCCCTCACTGTTCTGTTGCTGGGTTTCTAGAACTGTGTGGTTTATCTCTCCGGCCATTGTTAAATGATGGAAAAGAGGATTCATTTGACAGATTCATGGTTTGCTGTCTATTGTAGCAAAGCTGCCATCCTTTACGGGGCATCTGGGTATAGCAAAGGAACAAGTCCTCTCTCTCTTGCCCCCTCTTCCCCTTCTGACCCCAATGTGCATAAGGAGTTCTTTCACCTGATGTGGAAGTCCAGCCTTGCTTGTATTAAATAATGATGCATCAGAGAATATTTTAGGAAAAAAGGACAAATGTTTTCTTTAGATCTGAATATATCTGTGACTCAGTATTGGTTTCTCCCTCCTCTGACCCAAGAGGAGTGGGAAGGGTTTTGTGCCACCTGTGACACTTCAGTTCACTGTGGGTACCTAAACTGCCGGACAGGATAGTTCTGCTGGGGTATTGTGGAATGAGAGCCACGGCCACGAATTGTATTCCTAAACAGACTGCGGATTACACAGACTCTATATAACCTACAGGGCTGTACAAATACAGAGTTGTAATTTAAATCACAATCAGTTTTAGGATGAATATTGAGATATTAGAGATGTCAGCTCACCTAGATAAACTGTATTATACGGCCCGCTGGCCCGCTATCATCCCCTTAATGCTGCTCGTCAGGGGAGATGCCAGCTCCTGCGGGGAGATCCCGACTTTTCAGGGAGATCCCAGCTCCTGAGGGGAGATCCCGGCTCCACAGGGCAGAGCCCGGCTCCTGAGGGGAGATTCCGGCTCCTAAGAGGAGATCCCGGCTCCACAGGGCAGAGCCCGGCTCGTGAGGGGAAATCCCGGCTCCACAGGGCAGAGCCCGGCTCCTGAGGGGAAATCCCGGCTCCACAGGGCAGAGCGCGGCTCCCCAGGGCAAAGCCCGTCTCCATGAGGGAGATCTCGGCTCCATGGAGGAGATCCCGACTCTACAAGGGGGATCCCGACTGCTCCCCAGCACCGCCGTTCCCCATGGCCGTCGGGCGGCGCTCGCTCTCCAGCACCTCCCCGGCCCCTCAGACCGGCCGCCCGCACCCTCGGCGGAGGGTTGTGCGGGGGATTTGTCTTGTTTCTATGTGACTTGTTGTGATTTCGATTTTGTTAATTTATTTCATTCGCTGTGGTATTTTTCCCTTGGGTTTTTATTCACAGGCTGCAGTTTTTCACCCCCCGTCCCCGGCGCGACCGCGGCCCCTCAGGGAGCCCTCGGACGCTCCCTGGCAACGGCGTCCCGCGCGCGCCCCGCCCCGCCCNGGGGCGGCTGCGGCGACTCACGGGCCTTTGCCACCCTTCGGCCCGGGATCCTGGGGCTCCGGCCGGGCCCGCGCCGGTTCCCCTGCTACAGAGCCTTTAGGATCGGAAGGGATCTCCGGAGATCCCCCAGTCCGACCCCCTCGCGTCGGCAGGGTCAAGCGGAGCAGGTGGCACCGGAGCGCGTCCAGGTGGGTTGGGAATGTCTCCTGGGAGAGAGGCTCCGGGAGCTCCCCGTCTGCTGCCGGCGGCCGCGTGCTGCAGCTTTCTCATACCCAAAGCCCCGCAGACAGATTTACCTGTGCCTGCCGCCCTGCCCCGAGAGCTCTGGGACGCGAGGTGTCACGAGCAGGCTGGGCACGACTTAAATTCCTGGTTTTCATCGTGTGTTGTTTATTGGTAGCACCTGCAGTCGCTGTGAGGCCTGTCCAGAGACAGTGGTGTTGCTCAGGACTGCCTGACAGCCGTCTTGTAATTCCTGAGCAGTCATTTATCCACTCAAACGATTTCATAATGAGTTCAGTATCTTTATATTTTTTTCCTATGTAACCATATCTTATTTGCAGAAAATATCAGCTGTTTGTATGATAAATCTGTCATACTACAATTACGTGTTGCGGTTGCCTGTCATGAGTTTTTTTCTTTAAGTTCACTTTTGTCTGTAGCTATTGTGTCTGCATCTTTTTTCTTTATCTCTGGTCCCATCCGGTGTGTCACTTTAGAAACCTTTTCTTTCAGAATTTGGATCCAGCTCCATCATAGACCTCTTCCAGGTTTGTTCCTGTCACTTGTCTGGCTTCTTTGTCCACAGGAGTGGTTGAGCCTTGTATCTTTTTGTTCTTTATTGTTGGCTGCCTCTTACAAATTCGAATACATGCTTAAAATCTGACTTCTCAGTAGCCTTTTGACTGTTGACACTGTTCTCCTTACTTTTGTTTGCCTTTATTCTTCATGAATCACCTTCAGTGATTCATTTAAAGAGTACTTAGCTCTGTTGTTGCTTCAGCTTTGTTGATCCTTTCCCTGGAAGATGCTGTCTTTCCCTCGTAGGTTTGCTATTGAATTAGGTGTCCCGGAGAAATAATTCCAGTCATCAACCTCACACTATTCAGAGTTCATAACCTGATGGTTCACACTTGTCATCTTTTTTCTGAGCTACGAAATGTGTCTCTGCATCATCTGGTGTCGGGTTACCTGGAATTCCTGTAGCTTGAACACAAGTACAGTCAAAAGGAACTGGCTGATTTTTTTTTCCTTTTTTCATCCATTGCCCTGTAGCTAAGGAAGACTGTTCCACCGTGTTTGGTAGGTCTGTCAGTGTGTCTTGGACTGGGTGTCTTGCAAAACATCAGAGAGATTTTCTTTTCCTGTTAAGATGCAGATTGCCAAAAGCCTTTGAGTATTACCCCTCCTTTTGTACCATTTCTGTCTCCAAAACTCATCATGCATCCTGCCTGTGCTCATCATTGCCCTCTGTGCAGATGGTGCTGTTTGAGGCTGCTCTTGGAAGTGTTTTCAGCACGTTTGTGTTTGTGTGTTAATGCCAGGGAATCTGGGGGTTAGGAAAGACAACAAGCCAAAGCAGCTTTCATATCCCACATGAAATTCCTTCTTGAAGCCCACTTTTCCTTCTAGGCACAATTGCGTTTGAAAATGGTGAACAGCTGATGTGTGGATGACATTGTGTGTTAAATTAGTAACAGATGTCATCACTGTTGGGTTTTCTGTCACTTTGTTATAAACTGTGTGTTTTTGCAGCTTGTGTGCTTCAGGCTGGGGCTGCTTTGTCCTGTATTCATACACAAAAATCAGAACCTCATTCCGTGCCAATTCCCTTCAGCACAGCTTTCCTTTAGCAATGTTGCTTGAATCTTGGCCTGGTGTTGTTGCTTATCAAAGAAAGTATGCATCTCTTTAAAATATGTATAAAAGCAGAAGCTAATTTAGAATTCATTTCAGGTGTGAAAATTTGGGTGTGAGTTTTCTTGCTCACTGAGATGTGTTGTCACTGCTGGGCACAGCCATGGGTACAGGCCTTGCTTGTTACTTCAAGAAGTGTGGTTGCTGCTCCGGTACCCTTCATGTGTCTGTCTGCTCTCTGTGTGTTGGAGGGCGTCAAGGGATGGGGCCAGTAGTAGTGGCAAGGAGTTGTTTCTGCTCCTTTTTCCTGCACTGATAGCCACGATTCTGCTTTTCGAGGGAGAAGTTGCTCCATTCACTGAGCTTTTACAGGTAGAGCTGGGCAGGTTTCACACAATGAGCCCTAATACAGAGGGGAGCTGCGTGTCCTCTGCCTCTTGCTTGTTAGGCTTCCAATGTCAGATAGCTGTTTTATCATCATGCTTCCTTTAGGAATTACAAAGTTAAAGCTTGCAGGATAGTCACTGGGTATCTTGTTTATGCTGCTATAGATAGGAATATCAACAGCTTCCTGTGACTGCTCAGTTTTTTTTTCCCTTTTTTCTTTTTCCCACTTGCTCATGAAGAGGAGCTTCAGTCTTGAAGTTATGTTAATGTTGAGGCTGTATTGCAAAGGAAGTGTCTTAGCTGTGCTTTAATCAGCGTCAGTTTGATAACATTTCAGTGATGATAATTTATAAAGCTATTTTAAGTGGCTAAATTGTGACTGATGTCTGCACCAGTTTGCGAGAAACTCACTTGACAGGTATGGATTTCCATGGTATGTGGTGTTTGCATTATGAGCATGTGTCCTTTGAACTGTATTTCTTAATTAGGAGGTAATGTCACCGTGCTTGCATTCCCAGTAAATCTGACTTGGAAGTTCCTTTTTGTTGTTGCTGCTTTTGTGCTTTGATGACTAGAGGCAGTGAACAGCAGACTGTCACCCCTTGCAGAAATTCTAAATATTTAATCTAAATCTTGGAGTTTCTTTGTCACAACTAATGCCAAGTTTTGTCCTTGCTGGTGACTTGTCTGTTGGAGCTTCCTGATTATCCTGGTTCACCTTTCCAGTGCACTTCACTGAGGGAGCAGGTTAGAGCAGAGGAACTTCTGAAACCTGTCCTAATCTTGGAAATGCTTCTGACCAAAGCTCAGAGCTGAGGACATGCCTGAAGTATTACGTGTTAGTTATTTGAATGTTGTCCTCAGTACTGACAGCCATCAGATCTTTGTTCTACCTCATGAGCTGGTGGCCAGAAGACATCTTGGCTCTCTGCCTCAGTATTTCAGGGTATTGTAATAATCTTTTTTAGTAAGACTCCAGAGTTTTGCAGCTTGCAGGTATTCTCAGCAATTACAATGTGACTGGCTGGCTGGAAATGCATTGATGTCAGTTTTGATTAGCTTTACTTCTTTCCTGAAAGATTTCCAGAGAGCATTCTCCACTCCCTGCTAGCCTGCAGTACCTTGAAAAATGCAAGTCCTGCATCTCACAAAAGTGCATGTCCACTCCTGTCCATCACCTGATGTTGTCTGAATCTTGCTTGATCTGCTGTGCAACCTTTGTACGTTCTATTTTGTCATGGCACAGAACTGAATATGCTTTAAATTCAACATCTATCACAAGTTGATGTATAATACATCCTTTCATGAGCTCTTCAAGTAGTGCTGTAAACACATTAATTAATGCATTTTGCAGTGTCTGAGGTGGCTCTACCACATCAACTTTTAGCTTCTCAAACCCATCAGGTCTTTACAATTCCCTTGTATTTCAGTAGCCTACAACATTCATAAATTAGTAATGATTCTGGCTTCAAGTTGATGTTAGCAAATCTTAAGTGTTCTAGCTGTCTGTGCTGAAAGCTTTGAAAATTAAAGTCTGCTTCCTGATTTCCTATTATTCCCTGTGATGATTCTCTGGAGTATTTGCTTTCTGCAGAAGGGTCATTCTTGAAAGGAATAAAGAAATCATTCTTTACACCTGGAGAATTGGTAATTTTAACTAATTAGAATGTCAACCACTTTGGCCAATACGCCAGTGTTGTGTCATCTGCTGAGGGTATGTGGATTTGATTCTTTATTTCATGTGCTCCCAGTGCCTTTTTACCTTCACTGACATTTCAGATGTGGTTCCTTGTTTTCATGAAAGGCATTGAATAATATTTGAGGCCAGGTACTCTTGCAAGGTGTTTTTGTTTTTGTTTTTTTCTTGCACAGAAGGTCAGAATGTTCCTCAAAACATGCTTTGTTTATTGCCTGCAGTGTGAATCCATGCAAAAAAAGACTAAAAAACAAACCACAGCTGAAGCATTCTTTTCTGCTGCAGGAAAAAGTGGGTTTGCAGAAGTGTTTAAAAATTAATCAGGATGACTGGTTAGTTACTTCACAGAATTTATGCAGCATTTTCTAATTGAAAAAAGAAACTATTTTCAACAGAGGAAAACAGAAGAGTTCCTTATTTATAGTCTTAAAGGTTTGTTAAAACTTGAAATAAAATTGAGAAGTACATTTGTTTATAATTTGCACAAAAACACTATCAGCAATGGTCAAGGAGAAAAAATTGGCTGCGTTACAGCAAATTGTTTTTTAGAGAAGTGTTAATTGTTGAGATCCCATGGAGTAGAAGATGGAGGGAAGACTGTTCATAGTGTGACATGCTTGGAAGTAAATAAGAAGTTTCACAAGATGTAGCTTTGGACACTTGGGATTGTTTCCCTTCTTTTCATAGCTGTGCTCTGGTTCTGAGTTGGGTGCCAGCCTGGCACTTCATCAGTGACACTGCTGGGGTTCCTTGTGTGCTGTAAGCTGGGAAAAGGGAATGCTGTTGCTCATGGGAAGCAGTTCCATTTGTTTGTTTCTGTCCTTCTGTGTCACCTATTTGTAATGGCTTAAGCGTGGAGCTGCATAGCAAAGCACACTGAGAAGCTGATCCTACTTCGAACAGGCTTTTTCTGTGAAGTGTGTGTGGACCTGCACCCTCCTGAAAATGAAATGAAAATGTTGAATTTTCATTATAAGAAAGATGGGGAGAAGGCAGAGAGTGGGAGACAATTTAAGGAAGTGGCTTTAAATTGGCCTTTAAGCTGCAGTTCTCATAAAAACAGCTGCTTTTGAACATCTTTTGAGTACAAAAGCTAAATTCAAATATTGCAAAGAATGCAAAGAATCAGAATTGGATGCTGGGTGCCTGTTTCTCCTAAGGCACCTGCTTTGGTGTGTACCTGAGAGGGTGAGGTGTCTATAAAGCTCTTAAATGGTTTTAAAGGGAAGACATGGGTTTGTGGAGAGAAACGAAACACGTTTTTCTTGTAAAGAAACGTGTGGTGCTCCATGAGCCCTGAGTTACTGTGGTGCTTTGGCAAAGCTTGGAATGGCAGCAGGGCCCAGCAGAGGTTGGAGCTGGGTGTGATGGCACAGTGGGAGCTGTGGTGTCCCTGGGACATTGCTGCTCCTGGCTCTCAGTTCCACGCGGTGTTGTTGCCACGAGTAGCAAGGCTCGCTGTGTACCCTTGCTGAACAGAGCAATCTAATGAACACAATTTGTTTCAACTCAGGATACAAAGTGTCTTTATTCTTGTCTTGCTTGTGTACGTGGTATTGCACCTCAGTTGGGAACGACTGCTCCTGGACTAACTCCTGACTGGATTTATAAACCAACCTTCCTTCCCCTTGTCTCCTTAATAATAATTCTTCTGTTCTGACATAGGTTGTAGGTTTCTCCTTGTTTCTCCTGATAAATGTGTGTAGATCCTATAACCTTCTCTGTATAATATCCTCACACACTGACTGTGCTTTGCTAACCTGAATTTCCAGGCAATACACAATGAAATGCTTATNTTTTTTTTTTTTTAATGAGAAATTTGAGTATTTCCTGTATTTTCAAATAAAATGCTTTTTCCTTTTCCTGACTTTATATGGACACCTGACCATAGGAGCATTCCAATCAAAGTGCATGTAATTATAGAAACTGTAACAGGAAAAAGGCCCAACCCTGTGGTGGAGACTGTATACTTTGTATTAAACCTGTTTTCTTGGGTAGAACTGAACATGAAGGCAAAACTTGGATGCAACCAACATTTTTAAGAAGCTTGTTCTCTTCTTCCCTCTGTAATAAAAACTTTGGGGTCTAAATTTAGCTAGGAGAATCTAAATTTGCCAGGACAGCTATGCCATTTTCCATGACTTAAAGGACAGTTTATTTGAGAAGTAAGTTTGTTTTAAAGAGGTCTCAATTGCTTTGGGACTCACTTCCACATAGGATAAATTTCACTGAATGTAATACGAGTATATTAAGGGTGGGGTGAGGTAGAGATACAATGTTACTACAAATATGTAGCTTAAAATTTTAAAAGAACCATAATAAACTTCCTATTACTTGGAAGGTTTATCTATCTGTAATTCAAATTTTTTCCAGATGCTGTGCAATCATCAACTGCTCACTTGTGGCTACTTTATCATTTTTTGTAATCAGGCCGTTCTGAATTATCCAACTCTATTGCCACAAGTGTCACTTAGAGGTATGACTGAACACCATTCTGTTGAGATTGGCTGTCTTTGCTGACAGTCACAGGGTGGTTTCATCTATGAGAGAATTTTAAAGGGAGTTGGACATAATATCAGATCCCACTTAAGCAAGGGTAGTTATTATATCTGTTTTTATTTGGTGACTTTTCTGCAAAAGTCAGTGAAACTGGACCACATTTAGTGTTTCTAAGGATTGCTGTTGATTCTGTTTTGGAATGAGGACTCAGACATAACTGTTAATTCTGTTTTCCTCTTGGTCAGCCTTTCAAATTATAAAACTGTTGGTCTCTGTTCTACACTTGGGATCTTCCTTTGCATTAACTTTATAGATTTGAAAGAAAATAATGATGTGTTTGTCTTGTGTTTTATAACCAATGACTTTTCTGTTTGGACACAGTGAATTTAGTTGTTGCAAAATTGAAGTTACCTGCCAGCATTTATAGAACCATATTTTGTATTACAAAATACTGTTTCTAGTGCAGGTATCAGCAAAATGTATAAACTATTATTGTCATGCAATTTCTGCTTCAGTGTATCCTATTTTTCTGTAACCTGCATTTAAAAAATCAAAACCTAACAACACTAAATTCTGCATGTCTGACTTTTTTTCCTGTGTGGCATTACTTAAAGGTAAACACTGCTCTCTTAATGTAGGTTGTGAGTGCTGCATGTGTGCTTTTCAGAGCAGTAGTGTGAGGAAGCTGGCAGTGGAATGGCAGGACGGCCTCATCCTTATGACAGTAACTCCAGTGATCCAGAGAATTGGGATCGGAAATTGCATAATAGACCTCGTAAACTTTGTAAACATTCAAGGTAGGTGCTGTGTCCCATCTATTGCATCTCAAAAACTACACTGAAAGTCCATCCTAAAGGCTACTGTATCTGGTTGTGGCAAGTCCTGTCATAAACAATGTAATTCTTCTTACAAGGAACAATTCTTAATTCTTTTAAAAGGTGTTTTCTGACCTGATTTGTCAGCTTCCCTAATCTGTGCTTAGATTTGTTTTGCCATGGGTTGCATTTCAGTCCCTTTAAAAAAAAAAAAACAAACCAAACCTAAATGCCTTGTGTGCATATCAAGACACCAGTTGAGTGACTAAATATATGAATTTTTTGGGGGTGCTTGCTAGGAGTTACATCCTTAAAATGTGCAGCTTGTCCATGGTGAGAACTAATAGTTGCTTGCATGCAAGTATCACTCTCTGTAGCACTTTCTGTTCAGCTGTGTGTCATATCTCGCCTTTGCCTGCATCCCTCACAGTAAGAATGTTTTTTAAAATGCTTCTTGATTTGACAAATTGATGAAATTAATTAGTGTTTTTCCATCATACAGTGTTCAAAAATGAACTAAGCAAAGCAGTTAGTCACCTTGCAAATGTATGTGAAGAAGCATATTGCTGGAAAGATATTTAAGCATCCAAATAAGTGTGTATCTTTCAAGTACTTTGCCCTTTTAGAAGTGCTAAATATAACTGAAACATCTCTGTTAACGAGCTAAAATTGTTAGTTATTCAAGCTTTCCTACTGGCAAGATGATATGAAAAGAGCTAAGGAGCATATTCAATACCAGCAACTTATTTCACATTTTAGTTGTATAGATGCAGATAAACTGGACTCAAGTGTTGTCCAAAGTATTCTGTAGGCCATTTAATATTGTGGGTTATTTTCCTGCCATTAATTCTTGAATAATTGTGAGAAATCCAAGAGGGCAGGAAGAAAGAATGCACCAGTAATTAAAAGGCTCTCGGGGAGACCCACATAATTAGAGGCCTGTGCTGTGAATAATGGAGCGGTTAACACAGTACCGAAGAGGGTGGCTGGTGCTACTGGTCAGGGTAGGTTTGTGGGGTGTAGCTTTGTACAGCTGATGTTTTTTTAAGGTGGTGGTGGTGTCTGAGGGCAGCTGATCCTGCTCCGTTTTTAGGATCCCCGTGTGGCACAGCCTCGGCAGTGACCAGTGTTGATAGGACAGGGCATTGTGTGGGAGTGAGGGCTGGGCAGTGCCCCCCGGCGATTCCCTGCTGAGCCCAGTCCAGGTGGTTCATCTCTGATCCCGTCCTGCCTCCCGTGACGGGGGTCTGGAATAAAACCCAAAACTGATGCTGGGACAGACGACCCGTGATGGGGTGTTAGGAACTGTAAAGGGCTCGTTAACAGCTGCGGTCTGAGTGGTCTGACACGTGCAAATACCCGGTGCTCTCCGTGTGACCGAATTCAGGATTTAACAGCAGCGAGCCAAGGACGCGGGCCATGTTTGTCACCGGCCAAGGACATGGCACCGAAAGGGGCACTACCACAGCAGGGAGAGCAGAGAACACGAGTCTCCAGCAACATCATGTGGTCAAAAGGGGTCTTGGGTGGGCGGTGAAGTTACTGGAAGTCTGGTGTCAGCAATTCAGAATTGCCTCTAATCAACATCTTCCCTGAAGACACAAAAGTTACTAAATATCTTCTGAGACAGGGAAAACCCAAAGGTTAAACAATGGCTTCTTGATCAGTCACAAAAATTATGGTGATGAGCTGTAGTTAGCGGGCAAGTTTGTAATAAAGTGTGGTAGCTGGAATCTGCAGCTGGGTAAATCCAGCCCAGAGGAACAGGACACATGTCTGACCATGTGTGATCTGGGGTGGATTATCTATTTTGGGGAAATGTTTCAATAAAAAGCTGTGCAGCTTTCTGCAAAGATTATTTGATGCAGATAGGAGTTAACTCAAGGATGTCCATGGCCTGTGCCTGCCAGAAAATCTGCTGTTGGTCATTTCATGCAATCTGAATTCGAGGGTCACACACCAAAAGGTAGGAAATCTATGCCTCAAAGATAATTGCAGCTGTTGGATGTATTTCTGGCAAAACACGATTTGTTTCCAATGCTGAAGAGCATTTTTATGGAAACTTAATGTGTATGCTAGGGATATAGTACTCAAGCTAACATCTGATCATTTTAATTTTTTTCCCCCAAATAAAGTGATTTTGGACATCTTTGAGAGTAAGAATCTAAATAATAGTTTGACGTTGTAATAGAATAAGGGATAAATTAAGGATAAATATTTTGTTACCTTGTTCCTTTGAGATACTTGATTACTTCAGAGAATCTAATTATTGGAAAATGGTGTACTTTATTCAAAAGCCTGAACAAAATAATTGGATTTTGTGTGGCTGAATATCGACATATTACTATAGTTTCTGACTTAATTGACACTTTTTCCTCCAGACAAGTGAAAGTCTATGTGAAAAATACAGTGTGAGGGGAAAAATGCATTTGGAAGCATAAGTTGTTCTAGTACAACTAGAACTGTTAGGTTAAAAGGTTTGAGTACTCCAGTCTTGTTTGTCTTACTCAAAATACACCTTGTTATAATAAAGAAGAAAATACTTCTGGTTTGGAAAACATAATGGTGAAATAAGAACTTTGTAATAAATAATCTCAACAAGGGAGTAATATAGGAGATAGAGGCTTAGCTTATCACTTCTTGGTGCTTTGGAGTGTTTAATCCTTCAGCCTTAACATTCTTAAAATAGCTTAGATAATTTTCTTGACTCATAGAAAACATAATCTAGGGCTGTGAGCAGCCCTGTGTGTAGGGCTTGTGTGGCAACAAGGAAAGCCATGGGTCTGTTTGGGGCCAAGGACATGAGGCAGATCTCCAAAGGGGAATGTATTGAATCCTTCCACAGGTCAGCATTAGATCCTGTTCTGTCTAGTTTGGTGAGAGTCCAGTTTTTGAAACCTGCCAAGTTGTACTGTTGTGTTCTCTCCCCCTGTTTCTTGCTTGTTCTGAGGTGGGCAATGGAATGAAAAACTCAGAAGGGAGAGATGCAGAAAATAAGGACTAAAAATCTAATGCATATGATCCCTGGTATAAATCTGCGGAGCCTGTCAGGATGAATTTATATGTTGTTAAAGATGACTAAATAATCATACAGTCTTGTTTGTCTAAGCTATTACAGAAAAATTTTGAAGATGCTTTTTATTTAAGTACCTGAGTGAGATGGAAGAAAATGTTCAGGAACCAGATGTTGACTTAACAGTGGTGAAGGTTCAAGTAAATGGTCTCTGAATTAATATTTTCATTATTAGGTCTTGCCATTCTGTACTTTTTATTCAATTTTTCATCAGTTATTAGCTTCCATGTAATTTCTCTATAGTGTTAGAGTTGTTGTTGTTGGAAGACTTTAATTCTAATTCTCTTGCACTGAGTGCTTTTTCTAGAGCTGTGCAGAAAAACCTTCGGCTTAAATTTGCATCTTCCTTAAGATTTGTCCTGGATTTAATTTTCTAAATCTGCTTCTCTTTTAGTCCCTTTTGACAGTTTCTTATTTGTTCATTCTGTTTAGATATTATTAGATCCAAAGTCTTGCCTGCACTACTGCATTTATGAACAAAATGTGACTCTGCTTTGACTCTGTTGCCATGACTCTTGAATCTTTGAAAATCTTCAATTGCTTATTACATCTTGTCCATAGATGGGAAGTTATCATGCAGATGCTAAATGCTGGGATTTTTTCCCCCAATATTATTCTTGCTTGCTGGGAGGATGCATTCAGGGGGTATGAATGGAAGTGCCACTTTTCTCAGGATTTTGTAAAGTGCATGAAGCATCCCAGAGGAGTCCCTTTCTCATCTGTGGAATGATAGCAGAATGTATAATCTGTTTTCCACTGTGGGACAGGTTTTATTTTTCTTCCTATAAATTGGATTTCTGCAGTTGAACATTTTGCAGCATGGGGCAGGCCTGCAGAAGGCATGGCGTGAAAATAATGAGGCCTGCTTTTCCCATGGGCTCGGGTCATACTGTGCATCACCTGCTTTAAGTTCACTGCTAACATGCCTGCTCTTAATTGCAGCCTGGGACTGGCAGATCAAAATCTCCTAATCCAAGCTTTATAGGCACCAGGATGGAAAGCCCTCAGGAGAAACCGAGATGGGCTGGGAAGAGCTGTTCTTGAAATCTAGAGAAATCGGCTGCACTCAGTGAAAACTTTCAAAAACACCAGTCTATTAATCTTTTGTAAGGTACCCAAGGTATAGTGAGTGATGTTAGAGTTGTGGGGAGTGGGGTTTCTATTTCCTTTTTGACATCCTTCCTGTCTGAAATTACAGTTTATTGACACTGCTGAGAAGGGAAACCTAGCAACTGCCAGGGCAAAAGCACACAGTAAATCCTCCTGAACTTCTTCAACACCCAGATTGCCTTTCCCAAGTATTATCAGCTATTATTTGTGGTAGACTTTAGCACATTTAATTAGGACACAGCACTTTAAAGGTGACTATGATCAGAGCTAGAATTTTTTATGGACAGCTCTTCTCTTCATTGTTTGTACCTTTAATCTCTGAGAATGGAAACTGTAATGGCTACCTACATACAGTATCAGTGTTTGGACCCAGTTCTTTCGAATTTGAACTTCTGAAGCTGACTTTTAATAAATGGAGGTACTTTTCAATTCCAAGGAGGATAATATGCTTCTGAGTTTCTTGAAGTTTGATTTTTACTTAACATCCATGTTGAAAACAGACCAGAAACTGGTACATAAATAAAGGCAACCAGTATTCTTTTATGAAGGTCTTGTGCTTGGGTAGCTTGTCAGAAGTCATAAGGTGTGAATGTGTTCTCTCCTAAAGGTTAAGTCCTTGCTGCTTTAAGAAATCCCTTTGGCAACTGAACACTCCACTCGTGAGATCTTTTCCTGAAATGGAACTGAATTAGTAAGAAGTACATTACTCATGGTTGAGAGAACCTACTGAAGACCAGAATTATGTGAATATTAAAGAATTTTGAGGGTGGAAAGTGTTGACAGAGTTTCTGCTTCAAGCTGAAGGAAGATCCTGTAGCAGTCCCCAAATTAAGCGGTGAGAATTCTTTCTGAGGGCTTCCTGACATGGAGTCCCAAGTTAAGTGTGGCTCCTGGACTGTGTCTCTGTAAGATTTTGATGGGTGAGTGTCCTGTCCTGAGGGCTGGTTGTGTGGGAGTTGGGAGATAATCTCTCCATGGCATCTTCTTTCTACCTAACATAGGAGTAAAGAAGAAAACACATCCTAATTCTGCTGTGGAGAAGAGACCCCGTATAGGGAACCAGTGCACTTTTTCTTGCTGCTGGGGGACTGTTCTATTAGAGGCAAAAAACGCCTGAGAGAGGTTTTTCCAGCATGCTTTTCATGCAGCTTGTTAGAGCCATGTCTTCCTTGGCTTGTTTTGAAGGAACGAAAAGGCTTACAAGGCTGATGGTTATTCTTCCCCTGGGGCATGGGGATGGTGCTTGTGTGAACCATCACAAGACCCTAAAACCAGGAGAAAATTCACTGGTTCGGGTAATTGAAATTGTATGAGCAGAAATCTTCCTTCCATGTGTAAAGAGCTCACTCTTGAGCCTGGAATGCCGATGTTCTCCTGCCTTTCTAATCACAAGTCTCTTGTTCTTCCTACTGACTTCCTTCTTTATTACAGCAGTCATTTGCTGAACAATCCTCCTCATTTCTTCAGCTTGCATCATGTTCTAATTTCCACCCTATGGCATCTTGATTGTTATTTATTGTAGGACTTACTTTTAAACTATTCCTCCAGTGTATTGTGACTCCTTAAAACAGCCTGCAGACATTCTAAAAAGAATAATTTAAATAAAGCTGTCTCATAATTATCCTCTCGCCAAAAAAATAATCAGAAAATTTTACCGACTTGTGTATTAATTTGTTTTGTTGATTTTTGTGCTTGGTGGGCTCGACTTGTCAAGCATTTGATGACCTATTGATGTGAAAATGCACAATGATTTCTGATCGATAAATGTACTGATTAGTATAATTATATACTAATGATGTCTAGGTTGTCACAAAGAATAGTACATTTTTCCTAGTTTAGACTTGCTGGAAAAGGAGTGCTTGTAGTTTAAAAAATGGAGGTTGTGCTGTCTCGTTCTCAAAAGGTTCTTGCTGTACCTGCTTATGAACTCAGTGAAAGGTGAATTCATTTTAAATATTAATCCCGGCAGACTTTACAGGAACAAATGCACCGTCCCCTGAAACTCGCGTGGCTTTGCCTGTCTGGGCTGATCATTGCACACGCGAGAGCTGTGCCAGGGAAAGTTGCGGTAACCTCTTCTCGGCGGTGCGCGTGTGCCGGAGCCCGGGAGGCGGCAGGACCGAAATAGCTCCGCAGCTGGTCCGCGGCGCGGCTCCGCCGCCCGGCCCTGCCTTCCCCCTGCCCGTCAGCCGCGGGGCCCAATGGCTGCGGCCGCCGGGGCCGGCCCGCCGAGCCTGCGGGGTCATACGTCAGCGGTGCACCACGCATGGCTGAGTCAGGCACGGCGAGAAACCGAATCCAGTTCATATCCAGAGGGGCTCGCGGCTCTCAACGCTTAATGGGCTGGAGTGCTACAGTCGCTTATCCTGGAGGGGAAGATGATGGAGGAAAAAGTAAGGCTCGCTGATGGTGCAGTGAACTACTGAAGAAATGATGGAAGTATCAAATATGCTGAACTTAACAAGTAATGCCAAAGGATGCTGATCTGGCTTTCAAAGCTGCCTTATTGGAAGGAACAGAATTCCTTTGTGCTCTGATTCCGAAATTGTTCCCATGCTTCTGTGTTTCCTCCGTGATAGACACAAGAGGAAGGTGCGTATTTGTTAACAGGAATAATGTGAGGGCAATATTCAGGAGAAGGATGAGGAAAGGGAAAAGTACTGTCCTTTGTGTGCACAGGTCAATTGAAATGTCTGCTGACAAAGAACAAGCTTGAGGGGGAGGAAGAGGGGCATAAGCGCTGTTGTTGTGTAAGTCCTGGCAGGATGAGCAGAAGGGATTTCTTCTAAAGCCTCAGAGCATGGCAGCTGTAACTTGGTGTGTAGATAAAGCTCTATAGCCTGATTCTACAAGTGTTGATTATCGCAGTCATCCTGGCAAAGGATGGATCTAAGTTTATATTTTAGGGAGAGTTAATATAAGCTTTAGAACATAGGGGGGGAAAGGGGTAAAAATTGTGGTTAATATTCCACTGCTGTGTCCTTTTCATTTATTTAAGGTCTCAGGGTGGGTTTGGGAGTATATTGGTTAAGCACGTAATTCTGTGTAGACAAGAGCTGGTTTTATGGAACAAGTATATTTATTGGCAGTATATTCAGTAGGATGCACATGGAGTTTTTATGTTGGGATACATGCTAATTGTTTTGGCAGTAGAATTAATTCGGTCTAATGACTTCTTTTAATAATTAGTAATATATTCAAAGCAATCTGTTGTTATGTATAAAGACAAACTGAAGCTCTTCTACAGATGACTCCAAAGCATCATTAAATTGAAGAGCATTTACATTTTTTAAAAACAGCTCTTCCCATACTACAAAAATAGGAAGCATTACCAGTATGACAAGTTGCCATTTTGATGGTACTTTTTTCCCTCCTTCACATCATATTAAATAGATTTGCTTAAATAAAACCTTGAGCTTATTTGGTTTTCTTCATGAGGCAGCTGCTTTTAAAGAAAATGCCTCATTCCCTTACAAAGACAGAGCTTCCTTCATCCCTGTCTGAGGGGGAAAATAATTTCTGTCGCTGACTTGAAGTTCTTGAATGGGTGTAGTGCACATGTTCCAATATTCCTTTGGAGCCAGGGAAAAACGTGTATTGAATTTGTGAATATTGCCAAAATACATGAATATTCATGAAGTTGTTTAGTTGTTTTGGTTTGGGTTTGTTTATTTGGGGGTTTTTTTGTTTCTTTTTTTCCCTGTAGGAAAGTAATTGATAAAGCAAGATGGTTCTTTCCTTTTATAAACTTTGGAGTACTAGGTGGTCTTACATATATGGGACTTTTTCCAGCTCTAGTGAATGAAGGAATGAGGATTTAAAATGGTGTTTTCTTTGTTCTTTCCTCTCTTATGCTTTTAAATTAAATGCAATGTGTCATTAGGCATGCAGGAGAAAATTCTGCTTATGGGTTGGTGCTGTGCCTTATGGCTTCCACAGCCCGGAGTGTAGCTGGTGGTCATCAGCTGGGGAATCAGTTGAAAGCTGACTTAGCAAACACTTCTTTTCAGGGTGAGACGGTCATTGTAACTTCAGATCTCTTTCTTGGAGGCTTGAACTAAGGCTCTGTGCTGGCTCCGCTGGGTGCTGTGGGCTGAGATTACAGGTGAATGCAGTGTGGCAGCCTTGGCTTCCTGGCACTTGGAGCTCTCAGCGTTTCACTGCTGTTGAGAAGTCCTGGTGGTGTCTGGTCTGCGTGGTGCTTCTGTGGACCAGAAGAGTTCCAGTTTTCCTGTTCTTCAAATGGGGCAGCTCTGCTTTGGTCAGTCCCATGTGCACTGGTGGAGATTGGTAGGAAGCTGCAACAACACAGCTGTGGAACTCCCTAGTGAATGCCAATTTGTCTTGCCTTCATCACTGGGGCCAGGTTTGTGCTTAGTCCCTCACATTGCTGGTGTGTAGTGAAGGGTTTGTGCATTCCCTGCAGAAGCAACCTCCTGGGCCCACTGGCTTTGTTAGAGGGGAAAAAGAGGATGTGACCAACAAGTCCTTCTATGAAATAAATCAAAATTACTTGGTAGTTCTGATGTCTTCCTTTTTCTTTGAACACTTGCAACTTCATCTAAATCCTCTTTACAGGAAAATAGAAGTCACAGGTCTTCTTTCATATGTACTGGCCACAGATGTAGCTCCTTTTTTGGAGTAAAGATAGAGTAGCTGAGTGACACAACTTTCCTAGTCAGGTTTGCAGGGTAAAGCCAGTGCCTGTCTCTTCTGACATGCTGAGCTCCACCTCTGTATTTTCTCTTTGTTCAGATTTAAACTCATGTTAGTTTTCTTGTTCATTGTAGAGCAAAGTCATATTTAAAGGGTAGCACTGATCTGGGTGCTCATGCTGTTGAACACATGGAACTTCAAGTTCGTCAGGTATATATCTAACGGATCAAAGAAATTTTGTGAACTGTGACTCAACAGTGATGAGATTTTAGATTGACATTTTAGATGGCTGTTACTAAGATGAATGAAGATTTATGATTCAGCCATTGCTTTCTCAAGCCAAACTGCTTGAATTCTCAAAAATCTTGCAATTTTGGCTTGCATTTTGTGACTAATAGATGATGTGTCAGTCTCACAGTTAGCATTAATCTGTGCATTAAAGGAGGAAAGTACAACATAGAAGCAAGCAAACGAGTGCTGTGGCCAGCTGCAATTTGAACAGCCCTCTGAAATTATTTACTAATCTGTCTGTTTCAGAACCAGTTGATTTACTATTCAAGGATCGTGTCCTCCTCCAGCTGGCAGCCTCTGCCTCGCCTAGTGTGGCGTGCTGAGCTGAATTGATGGCCCAGGCTCCACAGGGATGGCTGTGGCTGGCAGCAGGAGCAGGATAGATAATCTCTGAGCACTGCCCCTCTCCTCCAGGCTTGCTGGCTGCTGGCACCAAAGCAGAAGTAGCCCCAGTTCCCATTCTGGGAGGCCCAGCCGTGCCTAACATGGTCCCTCCTTCGGGCACGGCTCAGGAGGAAGTGTGGTGCCAGCTGAGTCAGTGTTGCTTCCTGTAGCACCTGTTTTTATCAGTTCCTGGGAAGATTATTAACTAGGGTTTGCCCTGCTTCACTGGGAACTCTGAATCACTGCTTGGAGGGTAATGTGGCTTTAGATGGTTTTCTGGATTAAGAATCACATTTTAATTGCCTTCTCTGTTAAAGGGGAATTCGTGTTTGCTCTGACAAAATGTGTGATAAGCCTGCATCCCTTTACAGTGGTTCAGTTTCATTTTCTAGCGTGTTTCCCTTATTTAAAGCAAATAGAACTCTTTAGTTACTGAGAAACAGTGAGTCATGCATTTTGATACTATAAAATGTGACACCTGCAAAACTCTGTTTTCTCACAGCATGGTTGGAAATGTTATCAGGTCTAGGATCAAAGCTGTGCTTCAACAGAGGCCTGATCACATGAGGCTTTATTGGGATTTGCAGAGATGTTTTGTCACCAGACTGCTATGTAGGTGTTTGAGTACTCCACACATACATACTCCATACATACAATGCCAAGGATTGTGGCATCCTTGATTATACCACAGCATGCATTTTTTCAACGTATAGATGAGATACAGAGGTTCTTAAAAAAAAATTGTCCTTTTTTTTTGAAGTTTAGCTGTAGTAGTAATGAATATTGTCATGTTTAAACTGGGGTTAGACTTTGGTCTTGAGTTTGAGACTGTAATCCATATTTCTGATCATTTATGGGCATATTTTGTATCTATTAAAATGGTTAAATTATGTATGTCTCAAAGGAAAGGTGCAAAGGTTTTCCTGAGTTGTTGATGTTTTTGAAAGGGAGGTTTGCAGATCTCACTCTTGCAAACTTTTGCACATTTCACTTTAAAAAGAAAGAATTTACCTTTCTCTAATAGGGAGGTAAAACAAGTAAGGAGACATGTTAGCCATGCTGAAATGTTATAAGTCTTAATACCTTCAGAACTGCATTGGAAGTCCTCAGGAAATTTCCTTTTAGTGGAAGTGCTTGAATCATTATTCTTGGACTGTAAACCTGAGTGTTTTCAGCCAGAAGCAAGGCTTGCAGTTCTTTTCCCTTATTCAATAGACCTTTGGCTGACTCCACATCCCAAAGATGCATTTCTTACTGCAGCATATTTTAAGCTTGGCAGGAAACAGGATTGCAGTAGATTCCCTCTGCACCAAACTTGTGCTTTGTTGACAGGAGATCCTGCCCTCATTCAGGCGGGGTGGGGAGAAGCTTGTGTTCCTTAGGGAGAGGTACATTTCTGATTCCTTGCATTGTGCTAAACACTCATTTATCACAGCCTTTTTGTTCTCTAAGCTCCTCTTCTTATCAGTCACTGAAACCTGAAACTGCAACATCTCGTGCTAATGGAATAGCCTTGATTTTTTTTTTTGGTCATTACTTGTAAGCAACCTAAAAAGAGGACACTGCTCAATCTGCTTGTCCAGTGAATGCTTTTGTATTTGTTGTGCTTGTCTTAGCTAGGTCATCATTCTTACCTCTCTGTGTTCTCCTACAGCATTCCTGCAGTCATTATTTCAGGTCTCTTGGTAGGAGTTATGAGATTTGCAGGCTGCAAGCAAGTGGGGCACTGAGATTCCTCTGGGAAATTCTGACTCTGCTTTGTCTGTCAGACCTTGTAGCTGTGCAGATGTCTGTCTGGGTTATCCACTACCTGAGACTTTGGGAATTTCTTCAGTAAAACCCATAAATAAGGAATGTTGTCATGCCCCCACTTGAAAGGTAAATAGCAAAGGAGTTAGGAAAGGTAAATAGCAAAGGTTTAGGAATTCTGGTGGGGTGCACAGGCATGTCTATACAGAGGTTCTTCTGTCCAGATGTAATGCTGTCCAGACATTAATTTTTTTCTTTTAAAGAGTATAAATAGAAGACATAAGGATTTTTGGTAAATTCAACAATAGCTGTTGCAAGTTGATACTTAAATTTTAGATAGTTTCTGAGAGTTGTGGACCTCAAAACTGACTAGTTTTGTTGGTTGGTTTAATAATTACAAAATGTAATTAATATCTTAAATTGAGTAATGCAACTTAATCACAGTCTAAAACATCTTAAACTATTATAATAAAATTTGCTGGTTTGGAACAAATATCCTACTTGTTACTGACAGTCTGGTAGGTCATGGCTTTGGTAGTATAGTTCATGTTTGCTGCCTGGGTTGTGGTGGCTTATTATTGTTCTTTTTAAGAATAAGTGAAAATTTAAAACAGAACGTGCAGAAATAAACTCTCGGCTGGTGCGTCTTGATTCCCTAGTTTAAGGCTGACTACCTTTGCTAAGGGCAAGTTGCAGGAAAAGTGTGAAGTCAGCCTGTGGTCTGAGAAAGGTTTGCCAAAATAGGTTTCATTGGAAAAAAATGACACCCAACTTCTAATTTCGTTGTTTGATTAGAACATTTAATTTAACAGTAAGAATCAAAATAAGATGCTCATTTGTATTTGACTCACCCGTTCTGGAAGAGATTTGTGTGAATGCAGGTTCACAGGGAGGCTCAGCTGATCAGGTGCTGTCTCTGTAGATCACACAGCAGCAAACAGGTAATTCCTGCTGTCTACTTAATGTTCCAAGTAATTGTTCCTGTTTGTAAATATAAACATGAGTACAACAAAGAAAATGGAGCTGAATAATCCTAATCTTGGAAACATGTCCATGGAGTGTGAATGCCTTGAAACTTTAGATGTGTAATGTCCCTGAGATTTTGAAATGCTGAACATTTCACTTATTTCTGTTTTCAGCACCTCATCCCGTGTTGCTAAAGGAATAGACTACACCAAAATGAGCCTCCATGGTGCAAGTGGTGGACACGAGAGATCCAGGGACAGGCGCAGATCAAGTGACAGATCTCGTGACTCATCCCATGAAAGAGCAGAATCTCAGCTCACTCCATGCATCAGGAATGTCACTTCACCAACAAGACAGTATCATTCTGGTGTGTGCAGATCTCTGCCGTTTCAGGATTAAAACTTTCTAACCTCGAGTACTATTTTATTAAAGGAATACAATAAAAAAGCATTATTTGTTGATGACACAACATACAGATTTCTTACATGTGCTCTGGGCTAGGAATATCCTTCTTTGATAGGCTGTAACTTCTTTTTCAGTCTGCAGTGTGTATTCCTACGTGATGCTCTTATTTAGTTCAAATCACCTGAACAATCTAATTTTTCCAAGATAATGGACTGAATACTTCCCCTTTACTTTGTAAGGTCTGGGTATTTGGAAACAGAGGAAATAGGGATTTTTTAAAGTGACAAAACACGGTTTGTTTCTTTGAGCTATAGCACCAACTGTGATGCAATACTTTCTGTATTGTGTTGAGTTCCTTTTTCAGTATTAGAATAGTAAATTTTCTTTGTAAAGACTTCCGTGGAAGGTGAGGTGGATTTGATGTCTAGGTGATACAAACTTCAGAATCTCCTAAATGGGCAGTTATTTTTGAAGGTTTCTTTAACCAGAATAGATTTAACCAAAATAATTTGTACTTAACGTCTCAACTTAATGTGTTTTGTGCCTGGAAAGACACAAACTGCATAGGACTCATCTAAATCTCTAATTTCGTTTCCTGTTTTTTCTCCTTCCACCTTGTGGCCATAAAGATCGCGAGAAGGATCACAGTTCATCTCGGCCCAGCAGCCCCCGGCCCCAGAAGACATCCCCAAATGGTTCTGTTGTCAGCATGGGCACCAGCAGCAGGAACAGCAGCCAGTCAAGCTCAGATGGCAGCTGCAAGGCTGGTGGGGAAATGGTGTTTGTGTATGAAAATGGCAAAGAGGGAGCTCGGAATGTCAGAACTTCCGAACGAGTAACGCTCATCGTGGACAACACCAGATTTGTTGTAGATCCTTCCATCTTCACTGCACAACCTAATACAATGTTGGGCAGGTTTGTATCTTTTTTGGTTTTGGTTTTTTTCCTTTGTCCCCAGCTGTTATAGAGAGGCATAAATACTTTGTGGGTATTTAAACTGTTTAAATAGCTGTTGGACTCGTATTGCTGCATCTGATCTTGCTAGTGTTTAATATTACCAGTCTGTAAATGTCTTTAAGTAAAAATCAGATGCAAGTTCTCCTCTGGTTTTGGCAGGGAGGCCAAGAGATATCTATTACCTTGAGATGACAGCTGATAAATAAACATTTCGTGATGTTCCCATTTCTTTGTCTTCCTGGGCATTGTGCTTCTGTATTCAGTCTGCCTCATTCTTCCTCACTTTTAAAGCTAGGTGCTTCATAAAACGAAGTGGCATAGTGAGTGCAGACAGTCTCTTTCAAAACAGCAAGGAGGAAAACCTTGAAGGAATTTATTTTGCTTAGTGGGCCTACCCTGACAAGGTTCAAGCTCAGCCCATTTATCTTCTGAAATGTCATGTAATCAGTGTAACAGCCCTGAGCCACTCAGCAGAGAGACTGAATGCTCAAAATGATCAACACTTGAATGCAAGTCCACAATATGTGCGTCATGTTTTCTGTATTTAACATGTTTGCTCTGTGGGAAAAGATTCAATACTTGACTTGCTCAAATTTTGGTTGGTTTTGACTTGTCCAAACGCAGAGGGCACCACCTAAAATCTTGCATCAGGAAGGAAAAGAAATGAAGGTTTGTCTGTTTCACTTTGGGTTTAGTTTTTTCATTAAAATATGGCTGTTTCTCAGCACACAAGGATATAATCATATTTAAAATACATATATATAAATCTCCTTGCCATGATACAGGTAAGAAATGTGATTAAACAATTTCTGCTCTGTTTAAATCACCACAGTGTAGGATAAATAGTACCTTGGATCCCTGTTTTGAGAAAAGTTGGATGAGTCACAGAGAAGGCAAAAAATGCTTCTCTGTCTAAACTGTCAAGGGAAATAAAGGAAGTAAGAATCAATAGAATTAAATAATTGATTTGAAGCACTTGTATATTATAGAATACGTGCACACATGTAAATATCCAGACAGACTGGAAGTGTATCAGATGAAATAAAGCAATTAAAGTTTCTTTTACCATGCCCAGCCTCCGAGTAAGTGGTGCTGCCTAATGCACTGGATTTTTTGTGCACGTGTGATGTGGAGTTGTTCTCCCTTTGGGATTAGTTCAGGGAACAAGCTTATTTTATCTTCTCCTAATTGAAAAGTAGGTTAATAAAGATACGGAAATAACGCTCTAACACGCAGGTTATTTATAAACCCACTTTCTCTCAATGTCAGTCTGCAGGACACTAAGCAGGAACAGCTTGGGAGGTAAAAGTAACTATAATAAGAATGTATTATTTGCCTTAAGCCTGTATCCTGTTAGACTGCCTTTTCCTAAGTGTTATTTCTTGTCCTGAAGAGTAGTCAGAAAAGACAGGTCAGATCATTGAGTGAAAAACATAAAGCCAGCTGAACAGAATGCACTGCTTTTCCCTGCAGTTTCTGTACAATTTTTTGCATTTTATTTTTCTTATTTGCAAACAAGAAAGCCATAGTAAGGAATTCTAACCCAAATTACTTTGATTCTTGAGCAGGATGTTTGGATCAGGCAGAGAACACAACTTTACACGTCCCAATGAAAAAGGAGAGTATGAAGTTGCTGAAGGAATTGGTTCCACTGTGTTTCGTGCTATTCTGGTGAGTTTGTAGGAGCAATTACTGTTAGGACAAGCACTATTAAGAAGTAAAACTTCCTGGTTTAGCCCAACTCGCATATCTAGATTTTGTGGATGGCATAGATAATGTTCTTTTGTTTAGTAGAGGAGGGGAAACGCTTGCTATGAACCCCCTTTTCCTAGACATGAGCACGTGACAGTCGGGGAGAGAGAAAGTACACATGAAAGAAACCAAAGATTATTTCCGGGCAGAAATTAGTTGGCCTTTTCCTATGCATTTAGTCCACCAAATTCAGGTATATTCTGCCCTCCTGGAGCTGCAATTAGGTGAAACAGAGTACTGGAAGTTAACTTCCTGCAGCTAACAAGAGTAAAGCAAACTTCAGTCTGAGATGGAAATGGCCCCTTTTGTATTTCATATCCACACAAGAAAGTAGAGCGGCTGTACTGCTTTGTCAGCAGACTTGGAATGGGAAGAGCTCAGTGAAGTATAGATAAAAGACAGCAAAATTATCAGTACTAATAGCTGTCACTTAAGTAACGATTTTAACCAGAACTCACCGCTCCGATTGCAGCTCTGAAAACCAATAAATTTGAGGACAGGAAGATTCACAAAGTTTAACATTTGTTGCTGTCTTACATTTTGGGGGCTTTCTTTGTGGACGAGGTATCATAAATGAAATGATGAAATGTTTCTGTTGGTGAGTATTGTGCATTGTGTTTTTTCTTGGTGCATTCCTGCAGGATTACTACAAGACTGGGGTGATACGCTGTCCTGATGGGATATCTATTCCTGAGCTGAGAGAAGCATGTGACTATCTCTGTATCTCCTTTGAGTATAGTACTATAAAATGCAGAGATCTGAGTAAGTACAGAGTTTATTAAAATGATTTGAATTATATGAATTGATTTAAGTAAGTGTGTGTGTGTTAATTCTAAACCATATCCTTTATTGAGATAAAGAAGATGGCTGGCACTACATGAATGAAATCCATCCCTTTTTGTCTCTTATGTAACAAAGCCCTAAAACCAATGGATTTGTGTTCTTTGAAAAATACTGTCTGATATTTCAGTATCCGATTCTCTGCTGTGGTCACCCTGTGGAATACTTAACTCTATGTTTGCATGAGCAGTACAGAGGCAGTAACATTCAGTGGTACCTTTTTTGCAGAGGACAGCGAGGATAATTTTTTCAGCTCCTTGCTTAGGAGAATGAGGCTGTTTCCTGGGTGGAAGGAGCACATCCAAGTCTTGCCTATGCCTCTGGTCCCTGTGCTCTCCCTGTGTGTGCAGTGCAGGGCCAGCCCGTGGCATTCCTGCTGGGAATGCTGTGCAGGACATCTGTGCCTTCCCCTGCAGGGCCACACACCCTGCCACACGCCCAGAGCTCTCTGTCCTTAGAGGGATTTAGCAGCTCCTGCCGTGAGAGCTTTGAGAAGCTTTGGTTTTAAGCTACTGCTTATGAAACGTGGGCTGTGTGCTCTGCTCTTCCAGCAACTGGCTTAAATCATGTTTCTTTTAGGAAAACCGAGAGCAGTCTTGAACAACTACCAAATGTTTAGCAGTAGTAAAACATAAAGGAGGTCTCAAAGTCACTCCTCTGTCTGCCCAACACAATGTTAATATCTGCAGCACAGGCCTGTTAGTTTCAGCTTCTGGTAAATATTCAAATAAGGTCTGAACTTACATAAGCTCATAGACTAAGTGTCTTTGCACCTGTCTGCAGTAATACTATAAGATAAACAGATCTGCTGTTTCTTATTCCTGCCTTCATCTCTTTACCAAGCTCTCAAATGTGCCTATGCCTAAAATTTTCTTCTAGGTGCTCTCATGCACGAGTTGTCAAATGATGGTGCTCGCAAGCAATTCGAGTTTTACCTGGAAGAAATGATTCTCCCATTAATGGTAGCCAGTGCCCAGAGTGGGGAGAGGGAGTGCCACATCGTTGTGCTGACAGATGATGATGTTGTTGACTGGGATGAAGAGTATCCCCCACAAATGGGAGAGGAGTATTCACAAAGTAAGTTTATCCTCATTGTTCCCACCAAGCCACACCATGGTAGAGGTAGCAGTGAAGGTGCTGATTTAAAGTTGTACAGAAGCACTATTAGGAAAGTCTTAACAACATCCCTAGTGCCTCACAAAATAAAAACCTCTTAGTTTGGGTAGTTCTGCTTAATATTTTGTTTCACAGAAGCATATGTTGCTTGTTATGTTCAATACTAATTAAAAAGAGAAGCTAATTTTTATTATTAAGGTACCGTCAGTTAGTGAGCGGGAAGAATATACTTCAGAAAGCGCTTGAGGAGCAAAATGGGTAGGAGTCATGTTTACTGTGGGAAAGCAACTAGAAGGTTTTTTTGGGGAAAAAAACAAGTGTTGTTATTTTTGGAGTATTACAGTTGTGTGTATGATGAGTTTAAGCACCTGTAAATGGACTGTACTTCCCTGCAAGATGCGCAACCAACCCATTCCCCAGTGTCTTCAGCTGTCTTTCTCAAGAGTTCTTGAGTCTCTCCCCCTCTTCTGAAATAGAAATACTGGAGTAAAGCAGAACAGTGGAAAAGATAAACCTTCATGTTTTTAGGCCAGAAGGTTAGTATTTGAATATAAGGGATTTTTTCTCATTAAAATGTATTTTTAGTTATTTACAGCACAAAGTTGTATAGATTCTTCAAATACATTGAAAATAGAGACGTGGCCAAATCAGTTCTGAAGGAAAGGGGGCTCAAGAAGATCCGCCTGGGCATCGAAGGTAAGGGAAGCATTGCTTGTACTCTCACTCTTGGGGCTTCAGGGTCTGCTGCACTTCTCTGCTTTGTGGTTTTCTCTGTAGCTGGAAAAGCAAGGGGTTGGTGTTGTCTTTCCTACTGAGGCTGGGTGACAGAATGGCCAGGGGGGGAATGGTATCCAACAAGCAACAGGCTCCAGACTGGTGTCCAAGCTGTGTCTGGCTGCTGGGTTCTGTGCACACAACTTAGGTGGTTTCTACTGACTTCATGACTTGCATCTCATGTCCTTTGCCCTTTAGTTTCCACACAAAATCTTCTCTGTGCTTTGTTTAAAGTAACAGTGCATACATTGTACAGCTTTGGATATTGTGTTCTTAGGTTGCTGTCCTTTTCTGGGTGTGAAATGAAAAATGTTGTGTTAAGTGGCAGGCAAACATTTTCTTTCAGGAAATACAAAACTCTCCAGTGGATCAGTGAAGTGCAAAGAAATCCTGATCTGTGAAATAATCATCTTGTTATCATCCAGTTAGGAGGCTGGTCTGTAAAATCTCACTGAGTAGTCAGATTTTTATCGTGAATGTAAAAACTGGGTTTCTTTGCCTTATGATTTTCTTCTGATTGTTGACCCAGATATTTCAGAATCCAGCCGTTATAATTAGCAGAATTTCTATCATTTACTCACCAAGTTGTCATAGTTACGTTTGTAATTTGCCAAGAAAAAGCAAATGCTTTTAACTGGTGAGCTCTAAAATAACTAGTTTCAGCTGAATAAGGTTGGGAGCCTTTTAGCTAAACAAGAAGTGGCCCTGCCTATAATGCTGGCTAATACCAGATTATTTCTGGTGGCATTTCTTGGTTTGGACAAGGAACAACTGTGACATCAAACTGCAATGCTGGTGCCCTCTAGTCATGTGTAAAATGGACATTATTGTTGGGGCACAGGGGAGAGGTGACTTGAACACAACATAACCACCTGCACGGGCAGTGCCAGTGGGTGCTGTGCTGTGTCCCAGCAGGGCTGATGGTGCTGTGCTGTGTGTCCCAGCAGGGCTGATGGTGCTGTGCTGTGTGTCCCAGCAGTGCCAGTGGGTGCTGTGCTGTGTCCCAGCAGGGCTGATGGTGCTGTGCTGTGTGTCCCAGCAGTGCCAGTGGGTGCTGTGCTGTGTCCCAGCAGGGCTGATGGTGCTGTGCTGTGTGTCCCAGCAGTGCCAGTGGGTGCTGTGCTGTGTATCCCAGCAGGGCTGACGGTGCTGTGCTCTGTACAGGCAGTGCTGATGGTGCTGTGCTTCCTGCCTTTGCCAGGTTACCCCACGTACAAGGAGAAGGTGAAGAAGCGGCCGGGCGGGCGGCCGGAGGTGATTTACAACTACGTGCAGAGGCCGTTCATCCGCATGTCGTGGGAGAAGGAGGAAGGGAAGAGCCGGCACGTCGACTTCCAGTGTGTGAAGAGCAAATCCATCACCAACTTGGCAGCGGCGGCAGCAGACATCCCCCAGGACCAGCTGGTGGTGATGCACCCCACGCCGCAGGTGGACGAGCTGGACATCCTGCCCATGCACCCCGCCCCCAGTAACAGCGAGCTGGAGGCCGAGGGCCAGAACCCCCCGCTCTGATCCCGCTGCCCCCACCACAAGCATGCTCCTTACAGTGACTGTACTCAGCTCATACCACACTGCAATGCCAGTTTTTCCATTGTGTACCGGTGTTTAGGATATTGCAGTAGGGACCTTGGCACGGCCCCAAAGGATGCCTGGTTGCTCTGGGAAGAGTACAGATCCAGCACTGGGTTCAGTGACGTACGTGTCTGTGTTTACCAGTAGGTTTGTGACGTTGGTGACTTGTGAGCTGGCCTGGCCCCGCTCCGCGGCCCTCCCGTGCCGGGGCGGGCTGGGAACGCTGTCGTGACACGGGGTTAGGAAGCTGAGTGGGAATTGATAGTAGCACTTTACAAATGGTTGAGAAATGGAATTTGAAGCCATTTTTTATAAATGTATTGCACAATACTAACAAAGTGCTTCTATCAAAGGTATTAACTGTACATAGTTTTGCTCTGAATAGATTGACCCTTTTAAAGTTACTGTATATGGTTGAGCACAAAACTACTTACTCTTGGGTTTTTGGATTGAGGACGTGATTCAATGACCCATGTAACATCTTGTTCAAGTTCTTTAGTGAATTTTTTCACTTGTTTGCAGCGTGAGCCATGTTCAAAAATTGTGAACAACGGATAGGGGCTTTATCTTAAATTTTGCCTTACCTTAAGCTGTTCACAAGTATTTATTTAATACATTTTTCATAAGTGTCATGAAATAGGAAAATGCAAATGGTTCATTCTTCATTTATTAATGATTGTAAACAAGTTTTTCATGCAAATAAAGTTTCCATTATTTTAATGGGCTTGAATTATCTGTGAATTATGAATTTTGCAAGTAGTTGCTTTTCTTTCCTCAGGGGAAGGTTGGTTAATATTAAGTGAAAAACAAGTATTTCTTAAAGCTAATCAGCCTATTTCAACCCACCTGCCTGTTGTGCTTTTCTCAGGATAAACCTGGATCTAGGAGTAAGTAATAATAGGTCCCCTGGGAATTTATTGTCATGACAAAGTGGTGAAAGTGTATGTAAGGCACTGGTTTTCCTCCCTTTTCCCCCAAGGCTAAAGAAATGATGAATACCAAGTGCTTCTAGCATGCACCTTCAGCAGGGTTTTATCAAATTTATTTATCAAAGTAAATGCTCCATCGTAGAACAAGGGAAACATTTATTTTAAAAATATTTAACTGTCTAATACATTACACTTTAACAATATTTATAGTAAAGGATTCTTACAAGAAAGAATAAACAGCTTTATGGTACAATTAGTATAAGAAATATCCACATGGGGACTGTTTTGCAGTGTAAAAACACACCATACATCTGAAATGGTCATTTGCATATAAAAGCTACCACTGATGCCAGTGAGTCGCACAGTGATTTAAAAAAAATTTCAAACAACAGAATCCAAAATATACAAGTATTGCAAGCTATACACAGCTAACCAAATCAACACAGAACACTGTAGCAGGTTATTCCACTTTGTCTGAAGTTACACATGGTAGGATGAGTTGCATTCTGACACAGCTTTTATGAAATTCCTACATAAAAGCCTCTCAGTCCCACAAGTTTCACAGACTGCAGAGCTCCACCAGTAAATGCACTTTGATATTGGGTGCTGGGTGCATCATTTACAAGGGCCAGGGCAGGTCGCTGAAGTCCACGGGGCCGCCGAGCCCCGCGTCGGCCTCCAGCAGGCTCATGATGACCGCCATGGCCGCCTCGTCGTTGCTGGGGCTGCTCGAGCCCTGCTCCGTGTCGATCATGTCGATGCCTATGTGGGAATTCTCCCCTGCAAGGGAACACAGCGCGAGCCAGCAGGTCAGCGGGGCTGCTCCCTTCACTGCCACGGGCTGGCATGGCTCATCTGGGGAACACTGGGGGCTTGAGGCCCAGGCTGCAGTGCCAGGGACACCCGTGGTAGCTGCGTGTCACAGGAGGGACATTGGGTCACCTCAGCACTGGCCACTATGCCTCAGGGAGAACCTGACTGCCAGACTCCAAACACACCACGTCAGCGTCGGAGGAGCTGAGCTAACTCCCGCTGCCTCAGCAAGAGGAAAGAGGCTTCCAAGCAGTACCTAAGAAAATTGCCAGTATAACCCAAGTTTACAGAACAGGCTGCCAGGTGCCTCTCTGGGCACAGGGAGTGGTTGGCTGTGGGCTCTGAGCCCCAGCTGGCACCTGCTGATGGCAAAAGCAAGTTACTGCTACAACCAGCCATCTGTCACAGTGCCCACGTGTGTTTAGCGGTACCGAGGATGCTCATGTGTGACTTCACTTACCCAGGATAGAGGAGTTGTCGGAATATGGGTACCCAGAATTATCCTGGATTTGCCCAGACAGCAGCCCAGCTGAAGAAATGTCTGGAGTGCCACCATTCAAGATCTTGAAAGACAAAACAGAAGCTATAAAGCAGCACGAAATGGTGCATTAAGTCTTAAACTTATATAAACTTGTCCTATACTGGGATTTTTAATATAGGGTAGATGGACTTCCCACAAAACCCCTGTGGTTTATAACGAACACTCTTCTAAGCAAAGAGAAATATCAAGGGGGTGCTGAAAACACCCGATCCTCCACCTGTTTTTTCCTTTATGCCATTCCAGCAGCCCCTGTTCTGTGTGTACATGTTGAATACTGTAGGGCAGAAGCAGCAAGAATAACTATTACTAGAATTGTAACTCTGTTCCAACTTGGAGTTTTATTTCAAGAACAAAGAGAGCTGGGAATAGACAGAAATATTTACTGTCTGCTCCAGTACAAGCAATTCTTAGATGTAGTCATCATAATGTCTGAGAAAAAAACGTGAAGTAAGTCTGAAGCAGTGCATAAGGATCTGGGTAAGTGTTCTTGGTTTGGATGAAACTTCCATAAGCATTTAGAGATTCCTGGAAGCAGCCAGGACAAGTGTTCAGGTGGCTCAGTGCTGGTAATGGCACCTGAGTGCTACTCAAGCACTCTTAGAGCGAGGCAGGTGCACAGTGCTGATTTAGAAACACCCTCTCAGTGCCCAGGAAAGCACTGAATTGTCCTGGTTTGTGCTGCAGCAGCCCTGCAGCACAACTGTGGGATGCACTCAGGCACAGCCAGCGCTCCCGTGCCACCACTTCCAGCGTTCACCAGCACGGGGTGTTAGAGAGTTTTTGGAGGGTGAAGAGAGAGCTGTTCTTGCAGCTCTGCTGAAAAAATACAACCTACAGGGCAGGTGGATTGCAAACACTGCTGGTGTTTGGGAACTGCTGCTCTCTGCCCTTCAGGCAGTGCTGGACAGGAGTTGTGACCACTGCAGCACTTTGGCTCGGTCAGACCTTTCCAGCCCAGCAGCCAGGAGTTGTTCCCACAAGCAAATCCCACATCCCTTGCCCTGACTGGCCCCAGACTGCGGGGGAAGCTTGTTCTTACCTTCTTCCCTCCCGGCGAGGATGTGTCGGGCGGGGGTGTGCTGGTGATGTTCAGGGGACTTGAGCCACAGCTGGAAGGTGATGATCCCCTTATCCTAAAACATGCATAAAACAGGGCATGGATTTACAAGCAACTCAGAGACTTGGAGTTTCAAATGCTGGCTTCAGTACCAGATGCCGTAAGGTGCTGAAAGCAAGAGCTTAATTTTTGTAATTTCCTCCCTTTTTCAGTGTTCCTCAAACCAGCAGGAGCAGCAATGTGTGCAAATCCAGCCTGCTTGGTCTGCAAGCTTTACCTCCTCCCTGGTTTTGTTCCTGGACAGCCTTCACAGAGTCAGAAGGAAAAGGTCCTGCCTGCTAAGGAAAGCCTCATTTTTGTGTATTTTACTTCAATTTCCACCAGCTAAGAACTCCAGCTGCCTCAGTCACATAAAACAGACTCCTTCAGTGAGCGACTGCTACAGAAGTACTCTGGACACTGGATTGTTTTTAACTGCTCAAAGCCACATTGTTAACTTCCATTTTCCACAGCTTGATCAAACATCTTTAATAATGAATAATGTATTGACTGTAGAACCAACAAACCTCTAGCCCAAAGGGAGGAGGGGTAGTTACAGAGAAAAGCAATGGAAATGGGAATCTTCTCCTTGGCAGAGTTCCCCTGGGAAAGCTGAACAGAAGGCAGCTTTGGAAAATAGTAACAGCTGCTGAAAAAGGACTGGAACTAACCCAGGGTCTGAACTGAAATGCAAACATGGGTGGTAACTGCACTACTACACTCACTTGGCTAATTAAGCGTTTTATAGCTACTGAAAGGGATGGTTAAGCTTCAAAGGATTGGCTCAGCCTTGGTTTCTTTTCTTTTCCTCTTTCCCCTTTTTCCTATTCCTACAGCAAGGAATGAAGCCTTAGGGATAGGTCTGCTGTTTCCTTAAGTGAGGATGGGGGGAGTCTCCAGCCTGCAGCAGGAACAGAACCACGGGAAACAGACTGAATGTGTTCCTGGATTGCAGCTCAGTCTGGTTAAATTGCTACCACTAAACATCTGCTGGGTGAGACCACTTTTATAGGACAGGGAACACAGTTCCCAAGAGGAAATCTGTGAAGAACAGGGATTTTTAGCCAACAGAAATTAAGTGGTAGCCACTGAAAGCAGCTGCTCACACAGGTGAGAACACAAGAAGCAGCTGCCCCTTAGTGACCCTGTGTTTGACCCAGCCCCACACCCTGAGTGCCATGGGAAGGCCCCAGCACTGTGTCCTTGCTCCAAGAGCTGCAGGGGAACTGCACAAGCTCATTGTGCACATCTAACAACTCCAAAAGCATCTGAGTGAATGGACTGCACAAAAACAAACACTGCTGTTTCGGCACATTGTCAATAGCTTTGGCATTTGGGGGTTGTGGCACTCACAGCCTCAAGTCACTGGGAAAAGAACAGACTGGAATGGATTTGTTTCTAGCTAGCTGCTCTTTTTAATTCCTGTTTATGGTAAACAGGTCATCATCATCATCATCATCATCATCACCACTGCAAAAAAGTTCCAGTCTCAGTCTTCTGCAACAGAAGGCTGGAAGGCTGTAACTTCATGCTTTCACTGTGGGGGTTGACTGCCTCAGGGATGCTGAACAGGAATCTGTAGCTGTCTGTGAAATACAGTTGGATCATTCCTTATTCAGCTTGAATAAATTGTTCTTTAAGAGGAAATTAAGGAAGTCTAATTCCTCTTAAAGAGCAATAATAAAACAACTTAACTTCACACCATTTTCTCTTACCTGTGAATCTCCATGATTTCTTCAGCAATCATCCTTCCTATTTTACCGGCCCCAGCTCTTGTTCCACCTGGAATTCCAGGGACAGTAGGGTGGGTCCTTTTGGGGCCACCTGAAATGAGAAGATATCTTAGGGTCAGATAAAAGTTTGCAAACCTTCTCCACAGAGCACTTGTGCTTAGGCTTTGAGCAGCTGCAGGACCTTCTGAACTGGATTTATTTACATTTCCACCAACTAGTGAGTGCCTTCAAATGTATGAAAAGCTCTGGCTTGCCCTGAGCTGTGCTGCGTCTCAGATGTCCCTAAGTGCCAGCAGGGACAGAACAGATCCCAACTCCTTCAGAACCTGGCTGCTGTTCTCTTTCAGAATCGAGCATCTGGTGCGACCTCTTGTCCAGAGCTGGTACAGAATGGCCTTGTCGGACCTGCTCCTCTCTGTGCCCAAACAGGCTCTTCTCCAAACATGTTTGTTCTCTGCTTTGTGTGAAGAACTTGCCAGTGCATATTCCATTCAATACGGGATAAGCCCAGGTACCTGATGACTGCAAATAAAGCCCCTGGCAGGTAACAGCAGGAAAATCGAGAGGTGGAGGAAAAGTGAGGGCTGAACAGTTAGGAGCTGTTACTGTAATGTGATTTCACACTTGCACAGCACTTGGGAGGTTGTCAGGGAGGAGCCTGATATACTCCAAAGCAGAGAAAAGACCACACTTAGAAGGCAGGAAAGGCCTCAGCATTGCTTATCCAGAATGGATAATTGCCTGCTTTTGGAAATGCATATTTAACAACAGCAACCCTCAGCAGGCGTGGCTCACACCCAAAACTAAACCTTATTTTCCTTAACGCTATTAACACAGCTCAGTGCAGAAGTGCAGCAAATTTGTGTAGGCAAGATGAGCTGCTCCCAAGGCACAACAGCCAATCATTCCCAGAGCACAGGAATTACCTTCTCCAGCCTGGAGCATGCTGTCCATGCTGTGTGGGGACGCCGCCAGCTGGGGAAACGCCGCGTCCCCACTGTCCAGGACCGTGGTGCTGTGGAGGTCAAGGATTAGAAGAATCATTGAGAGAAAACCCTATCAGTGATTAAAAGCCAAGTCATGCAGCCAGAGTCTCAGCATGGAATGCTTCAGGGTTTCAGTAGTCTGCGAGTCAGCGTCACCTCTGTGACTGATACCAGGGCTGGATAAACAATAGAAATGAACCACCCTGTTCCACCTCAGTGCCCAATGCAGGACCCTAACAGCTTCTCTCATGAGAGAGCTCCTCTACAGCAATTATTCTGCTGAGATATGTCACCAAGAAAAAGGAAAAGGGAGGAAGAAGTACCTGCCAAAGCAAAGAAATGCATGCCCTGTAAGACCCTACAAAGACCAAATCCCAGGTTTTCCCAAAGAAAGAAAATATCTCTATTTTCTGCAGGCTTTAACAACCAGAAATGAAATTACTGCAATTGTTAAACTAAACCCCCTCTCCCCAGGGTGTTATCTGGAGAAGACACCTCTTGTCATACAGAAGGTGTGCACATATTTAGGTCAAATCTCACGTCAGAAAAGGGCAAAACAATGGGCATTTCCAGGCACCTGCTGAGGGGAAAGCACTTACGAAACGACTGTGTTTGTGGAGACAATGTATTCTACTTCTTTGGTCCAAGGGTTCATGAAACTGAACCAGCGACTCCGCAACGTAATAAAAGAGCCATCTTTTATTTTAAACTTGTAGCAGTTAGTTGTAATTTTTTCTCTCGTCTGCAAAACTGAAGACAGGCAGAAAGCAAGTGATTTGTGTCAAACAGGCACCACAACAACATAAATAGAGCCCTTGTCAGGGAAAACCCAGTTAATTCCTCCCCTCACCCATCAAGAAAAATGCTGTTCCTCCCTCATCCCCTCACCCATCCTGAACCTCAAATATTGCCTACAAATCCATGCAAGCCTAAGATAATCACAGCGTTTGGCACATACAGCACAATGTTCTCGACTAAAGCATTTGCAAACAGCGATACCCAAATCTTTTCAAGTCTATTTGGTTTCCTTGATACACAACAACTGTTCCCAATATTTTGAACAAAATTCCTTTCCTGCATTATTAATAATCGTACCTTGTCTGTGACATTCTGCAAGATGTGCTATATCATCTTGATGAAAATACTCATAACACGAAGTACCTAGAAGTTCCTGGGGTAAGTATGCCAGGATGGCTGTTGCCCTGGGGAAGGGAGGGAGAGGAAGAAAATAAAGAGAAAGAAAAAAAAAAAAAAGTCTTTTCAAGTTGAAGTATTAGTCAGAGATTCCTAAATTTCACACCGAGGCTGGGTAAGGCTCAATAATGCGGAAAGGAATTTTCGGCTTAGAAGATAAAAAAAAATCCTTAAGAAATACTATTTTTAATTCTCAGGTAATTAAGAAAGTACCAAACACCCAGAGCCCTCAGGTATTACATTTGACCTATCACCACCAGAGGGGATGTAAGACTTTCTAAACAGCTTTGAAGATACGCTGTAACTTTGGGACTTTAAGCCTGAAAAAAGCTGGCATGTAGCAGCCACAAGATAACACGGGGCTTTCTGCATAAAATGCCACTGCAAAACAGACATCAAAGGTTTGGAGAACTCAAGAGTGGGACAAAACAGCACCACACCAAACTCAACTTGGATTTTGTACGTTTCTTAGAAGAAAATTACTGAGGGAGAAGTGACGGTTCCTTGAAGAAACTGGAGTGAGTGTCACAATTCCAAACTATTCCAATGCAAATTAAACACGAAGGGCAATAAGGAACAAACCTAGGCTGATCAACACCTCTTCTGCCATCTCAAAAAAGCCCAAATTAAATACTATAAAATGTAGAAATTAGTACATATTAATGATTACGAATAAGAACAAAAGGAAAAAAGCTGAAGCACAAAATCCACAGTATTTAAATGTGGGGCATTTTTGTATGTTCCCAAACACACCAAGAGAATTCAGCACCGACCAGGTGCTTTACACCTCAAGTGCTCCTGGACAGGGGGATCGGAGACCTCAGTCCCAGGGAAGGAAACAAGAATTCAAACTGACTTTTGTCTGGTGAGCCTTATCCCAGGACACTTAAACTCCAAGATAACTCATCAAAACAACCTCTAAGAGAAGCACAAAGCAGCAAAACAAAGCCTATCTTTAAAATGGAAGAGCTGGGAACCAAGTCAACCTTATTCCAGTATTTTTCCAAGAATTATACCAACCAAGCCTTTTAGCAGCACTGCTGTAGTGGGACACCCAACATAGATGGGGAACAACCAGCATGAGCATCAACAGGTGATTTGCCAAGCCTTTTCTTTTCCCAGCAGGATGAACAGGTGCTGTGGAAAGGAGAATCTGCACCAAATGACAGACCTCAATAGACTTGGTGAATTCAATATCTGACCCTGTTCTATTACACAAGGAAGGAAGTTGTTTGTGTCCTTCTGGAATTTCATCCTGTATTTACTTTTTTCCTCAGCTCGCTTCTCCAACTTAACAAGGCAGCTCTGAATTCTGAAAGCTGCATCTGATGTCATCTGCATAGATAATAAACTTAATTTTACTCCCAAATTCACCATGCAGACCAGTTAGAAGTACTGAATAAATAAGAGGAGAGAAGATTCTCTTTAAAACTCCGTTCAGTGCAGCTACCGTGTCAACAGTGCATTGTTAAGCAGTTCCCTGGCTGTGGCAGCCCAGTTAATTGGCACCTAATCCACAGCAGTGCTTCTCCAGGAACCATGCAATCCATAAGGACAAAAGGGGTCACAGGGAGTTTACGAAGTGTTTCTTTCCTGAGTTCCTTGGACAAATGCTAAAGAAACAGTGCAAATCTATATGAACAAAAAAAACCCTGACTTGGAAATGAATTGTTTCCAACTTTTACAGGTGCCTAAATATTCTCCAGTAGAAGCAAGGATCATTGTCAACTTCAGACCTACAGATGAGGCTTTCTTCTAAATAAATTCCCCTTCAAAGAGCCCTTTGAAGTAGCATACACATCCCAAGGACTGTAAACAACAGCTGGAAAACAATTAAATAAAGGCATATGTGTTTAAATCCAATGGGTCAACATTTTCTGAGTCTCACTATTTTAGAAATGCCTCAAAACTACACACCAGGGGAACACATCTGATCTTTTAAAAATAAAAACTTGTCTATAAACAAGACAGAATGGCATTTTCTGAAAGCTACAAATGCTCCCACAGCTCCCAGAGTGAGCACCAGCCCTGAGCACTCGAGAGTTGGTATTTTCAAAAGCTTTCTATCAAATTAAGACCAAAAACACCCAGACAACCTAACCAAAACCCACAACCAAACCACCCCAAACCAGACAGGTAACATTAAAAAAAAATTCTCCTTACTGCACTTCCTCCCATGACTATCCTCTACTTCCTGTCAAAGGGCACTCAAGATCAGCTGAGTCTCCCCTGAAAGCAATTCCAGCAGGCAGATTCTGTCAGAGTTTGGAGTCTGGGCTTTTCTATGTTTCAAGCAGCTGAGCCAAAGCCACAGAGAAATTGGAACAGCCTCACCTGGGCAGTCTCTTGTCAATCCCTCTTGACAAGGAAGGGAACCAAGCAACCCCTCTCCAACCAACCCAGCGTAACCTCTCCATTAACATCCTTCAACCTCCTACTATTCCCTGATGATTCCAGCAATTTTCAAGGAAGATTCAGGTCACATGTGCCTTCTACTTGAGAAAACTCAAGCCATTTCTTTTGCAAAAGGAAAGAACTAGCCTCCTAGATAATAAATAGATGTTTGAAAGCAGATACCACACTGGCACAAGTACTCAAACCATTTCCAAGAGATAACCTTATGAAAAGCTTTCCTTCTTACGAACACAAAAGATCACATAGAGACGCATTAATCCAGCAGAATGTGTCCCAGTAAACAGTTATGTAAGTGTACATGCTAGCAAAGCCTTACCCAGCCTCTGCAGCCACTTCACTGTGTGGTGTTTGCAAAAGGGTTCCAATAACATAGGCAGCAATTAGGGTCCAGTTTCAAAACATTTTCTTCTGAAGCTTACACGTATATATAACCCCCTTAATGAACTGGCAGAAATGATCCTGGCATTGTTCTGCCATACTTTTGGAAGGTTGGGGGATTTTAAAACAAATTTAATCAGTCATACTGAAAACATGCATAGCAATAGCTTTGAGCTCCACCTCAAAACCCAACCCAGCTTGCAGTAAGAAGCTAAACAGGACAGTAATTTATTTTCCCAAAGGTATTTACACTGCTGCAAGGAAAGCTGTCCGTGAGGCAGCGCTGGACGGTGACTCGTGGTGGAAGGTGTTGGAGGAACTCTCACCTCTGGTCTACGAAGACAAATTTCCCATCTATGGCGTGCCGGGACACGTACTCCGTGGGCTTCACCCGGATCTCGCCGTTCACCGGCTGCGGGACCACGTGGGGATGGAGCCTTCCAATGGCAACAAGGCAGCTTAAATTACAACCCTCGTTATCGGGCTCGTTATCTTCATCCAGGCCCATCTTTGTTGGAGGCCAGCTTTTTAAATAGCCTGTGCTATGAATAGTGCAAAAGCTTTTGCGGTCTGCTGTAAAAAGAAAACAAAAAAAAACCCAAAAAACAAACCAACAAAACCCAAGAAAGCAGTTAGGTCATGGATGCAGCTTTGGAGAACTTCAACTCAGTTCTGCTAATAATGCATCTCCTGTCTCACGCAGGAAATTTGGGATAGTCTTCACTAAGTAGGGGCTGCGGGTGTTCAGCCTGGAGAAAAGGAGGCTCAGGGGTGGCCTTATCACTCGCTAGGACTGCCTGAAAGGAGGGTGGAGCCAGGTGGGGATCAGCCTCTTCTCCCAGGAAACCAGAGACAGGACAAGAGGACACAGCCCAGAGCGGTGCCAGGGGGGTTCAGGTTGGACATCAGGAGGAATTTCCTCACTGAAAAGACTGTCAGGCATTGGAAGGGGCTGCCGGGGGCAGTGGTGACCTCGTCCCCGTCCCTGGAGGTGTTCAACAAGTGACACAGCACTCAGCACCATGGCCTGGCTGATGAGGTGATGTTTGGTCAAAGGCTGGGACTCAATGATCTCAGAAATCTTTTCCAACCTTAGCAGCTCTGTGATTCTAAGGGATTTTTCAGCACTGCTGCTGCAATGCAGCTAATCTCAGATAATCCAATAAACAATTTATCTTGGCAAAACCACTGCTTATGCTGAAACATCACATAGCTCAGGCCGAGGTTGCTTTTGGTAATTTTGATCAGAAATCCCATCACATTTTATTATTTCAGCAAAGGAGGCAAGTAATCCAAAGGAATGTATGATGAAATTAGATTAATAAATAGGATGCCTCTTTCAACTTAACCTGAGGCTCCTACAAAACCCAGGAGAAATCCCATGTTTGGCAGAACATACACTATTTGAGGTGTACAGGGGACAGCTGTACACAGGGGTGATGAAGATTTGCAATGGCCAGTAAAAGTCAGTATCCAAAAGGAGAATCCCTATTCCTCAGCACTGAGCAGGCCTGAAAACTCCAAGGAAGATGACTTTCATAGGGAGGTAGAGTAAAAGGCTTATGCCAAACTACACAAACTGCCTTCCTCAGCAAGGAGCACAAAAGCAGGATCCAAGGCTGAAGCTGTGTCTGAACCTCACAGCGAGCTGGGGCAGCTGTCACAACTGGAGAATACACCAAAATGGTCTCTTGCTGTTTGTCTTTTCACTTTAGCTAATACCAAATGTATTATTCACAGTACTCAAGGAAGAAACCTTCACATTCGGGCTAAATATATATTCCAACATGCCTAGACTAATACCTTGCAGAGGAAAAAACATTATCAACACTGCTAATGCTATGACCAAATAAATATTCCAGGGTTAGAAATGCCATGTTTCCAGTACTCAGAATGTACCAAACCCACAGATGAACTTAGAATACACTCATTTTTTGAGGTGGACACCCATCCAAACATCACTGGTCAAATAGGAGCAGAGAACAAGGAATAGTCCCCCTTTACTGGAGACACTGACCAGGTGGTCAAGACTGAATGTCATCTGACCAGAGTCTGAAGATGATGCAACAACCATCCCAGAACCATTGGCACAAACTGCCTGAAGAAGTTTCAAGAAAGCAGAGGGGAGGATCTGGCTTTAAATACTAACACAGGTGTGTAAGAGATACTCGAGGGGGGTGAGGGGAAGTTTGAAGAAGTAACAGACCTAGACATAGTTCATAGTTTCTTAATAAGAAACATGGATAAACGTAAAAAATTTAACCACTGCAAATGAGCGATCACATGAAAAAAACCCTGACGGCCTTGGTAATAAAAGCATCATGGTTACCTTTCTTCTTTGAGCAGGTAGAAGGGAAATCCTTGTCTTCTACCTTGACGGAGGGTCTGTTGCACTTCATCCTGCAGAAGAAGGAGCGCCGCGCTCCGGAGCAGAGCCGCGAGGGCCCGGGCGTTATGTCCGTCTTGACCGGGAGTCCGGCTGCAAGGGAGGGAGGGTCTCTGTCAGGTGCAGAGTGAACCACACACGTGGCTACCCCATAAACCCCACCCTACAATGCTTCAGCCTCCCTGGGCCTTGCACAGAAGCCCTGATTTGAGGATTTTATGTATGTGGCTGTGCAGCACCCAGCTGACCATACCAACACTGCAATTCTGACTCCACTGTCTGCTGTGAAACCACTGAGGCAGCGCGAGAACACAAGGCTCTGAGTGCAAAGATGAGCAAGAGATTGGACAAATCCACACAAATCCTGTAATAAACACTGTCATTTCTCTGAACTGATTAAAAATAAAGAGATTACTTCTCTGTAGCCAGAGCAGAATTTCATACACAGTCACTCAGCAGGCTCCTGACTCTTCAGACTGGCACTTTTCTATCACAGCACCCACTCAGAAAACACGTGTGCATATAGAGCAGAAGAGCCCCAATGACACTTCAGGGATAGAAGGAGGAAAAAAAGTAGCAGGGAGCTACACAGGGACCGCAAATCCCCAAGACCTCCAGTTATGCCTAAGAAGTCTCCCTTGCCTTGCAGAAATAAGTGCACACAGACATGCCCTAACTGTAAATCCTGACCTTTATCATATTCTCACAGAAGATTCTTTTCTGTGGGAAAAACAACCAAAACACATCACTCTGAGCCAAGAGCAGAGTGCTGGTACCACCAGGGCTCTGGGAAGACATGGAATGCTTCCATGACAGGCATCAGGAGCACAGGTATCAGCAAGGCCAGTGCTCCAAGGGCTGATGGAGGATTTAAATCACACAGCAACTTTTCTCCAGCCTGCCATCCACTCCAACCATTTCTGCACGGGGATATGGAAAATCAAACAGCTGTCAGCACAAATACAAACTTCTCGGGCCTTGTGGGCTTTTAACATAAGGAGGAAGACAGCAATTCCAGTATTTTAGTGGAAAGTGTGCCTCCCTTACAATTCCACTGGAGTGAGGTGATCTCCAGGAGGTCAGGCTGCCCTGCACCCCATGCCCTCCAAACTGCTGCACCGTGGTGAGAGTACAAGCTGTGCTGAGTTACTCATGCCAACACAGAAATAAATACGTGCATACATCCTCGTACTCTTCACCAGTATGAGTTCTTGAAATTCTACCAATCCGTCTATCATAGCAGATGGGAAGACTGTAATTCATAGTATTTATTTTTGCCCTAACTTTGTCAGAGGCATACAAAAAAAAAAACCAGGAGGCAGCACTGGATATTCATGCTTGACAACCGATGAAACCAGGAGCCAGAAAAAACTTCAGCTGATTCTGCTGAAGCCTCCAGGCTCCCTGCCCTCGAATGATCTCTCTCAACTTCAGTTTCTGAAGTTGAGCTGGTGGCTTCTGTGAGCTGAGATCCAGGAGATTTCTGCTCCTGACAAGCATGGGACTTAATGACCTGGAAATCTGCAGTTTTAAGATACCACCTTCCACTTAAGCAATGCAGACTCCTGTTATGAGAGGGAATTAAACACCCACTCACCTCAAGAACAGCAGAGATACAGAACTACTTTAAAATACCAGAGTGGAACAGAGCTAAGAGACATAGCAGCCAATGATTCCAAGGCTAAAAACCTTCTAAGAGAAAAGCTGGGTCATTGATGGAAGTGGCAGAAAGCAATAAATAACTAGATAACTAAAATGAATCCTTTATCTTGGCTGACAGCTACGGAGTACCAAGATAATACTGAATGTATTCTGACCATTTAGAATGATGGATTAGAACAAATGCTTCACATGCTCTAATGGAAGAAGTTAAAGCTTTGATGCCTGGAAAAGAGAGGAAACCTCACAGGTGAAGCCAGTTCCAGTAATGCATCTGTGCCACAGTGCATGTCAAACCCAACAGCCTCCAGGTACCTGTTTCACTTTTTTTTTCTTTTTTTGTTTCTTCCGGTCTTTAAGCTAAAACTTCCTCGGCATGGGATAATCCAGACAGCATCCCCCCTCATCCCCACTTCTGACATGATGCAAAGCCCCAGCAGCAGCAGTGACTCTGGCTAGGTGACATAATCCCCAAAGGTGGTAACACTCACTTTTTGCATCTATGAGTCTTTCTCGTGGCGCAGTGTCAGAAGAAGAGAGCTGCTCCTTCACTTTGGCAATGTCTTTAGGATGGAGATAATCAAATAAACTTTGACCAATCAAATCATTCTGTAGAGATTGAACATTCAGTCAAAAAGTAAAATAATGGCTCAGTATATTTTCTTCATTTTAGCATCCAGTATGAACAATCCTTTTACATACAGGTATAACCAAGGAATATCAAACATCCAGATCCAGCCTCATTGCAGGGGGTTTGGACCGGGTGACCTTTAAAGGGTCCCTTCCAAACAAACTATTCTGATTCTATGATTTGATGGAAGAATGAACTTCTCTGTGCATTGAAGTTATGACTACATTACACAGTAATTTCTGTCATCATTTTCAGTAAGAGTTTTGCAGAACTGGCATGCTCAATTCCCCACCACCAAATATTCTGGTTTCTCCTCAGTCTTACTACTTCTACCATACATTTGAATGAAAAAAATCATAATTGCAAATGTTCTCTTTCATTATTTACATATGAATAGGTATTGAGTATATACCTAACTAAAGGCTGGCTGAGGAAAACTTTTGAAGCTAATACAAGTTTTAAATTTGATGAGGAGTGCAGATGACAGAAAGAACGAAGATTATTTACACAATGTGTGGTCCCAGTTAAGCCTTATGTTGAGCATATATTAAAAACCTGGCTTTGCTATAACTGCTTTCCAGTTTCCATCAGTAAGCATGCAAGCAAAACCAGAACAGACTGAAAGAAAACTAAGCTGAAAAATCCATGTGAAGCTACTGGAAGAACCCCAGACTGATGTTTCAATATTTGCTTACACTCCCAATCAGGTAATGCTTTTGCAAGCCTGAGCGTAAATCCCTGAGCAGAATGCATTGATCAGTGAATTAAATTTAGTTGCTTTTCACCTCCTTGCTTTGAATGGAAACCAGAAAGAGTCTTCTCTAATGACATGACAGAGAAGAACTCTCTCTCTCTGCAACACCTCTCAGCTTTCAAGACAGGCTGTTCCCATACCTACGCCCCCAATAAAGGCACAGCCATCAAAAACCTCTCAAATCTTTTAAGACCTAACATACTTAAAATGGAAAAGAATACCTGACTGTAGTTGAGGATCTTGAAGACAGATTCTGAAACAAACAGTATCTTTCCTCTGTCACAGCCCACCACAAAAAGAAATCCATCTGCTGCCTAATTTGGAGGGGGGAGAGGGGGAAAGAAGTCAAATCCTAAGTTATTCATCCTCATTGAATCGTTATAACCTTTAAAAACACTTTGTGTACAGTAGAATTTCTACACTAGGAGAGCTGTCTTAACATTTAGAGATAACTGAGTCAACAGGCAAAATGTGAAATTACAATAAAGGGGTTTTTTTGCATCTGCAAACATTGTTGGCATCATTCTGGGCATTGTGCCCAGAATGTAAAATAACTTTTATGAGAAGAAAGAACCCATGTCTTGTCCAATAATATTATGATTATGTTTAATAATGCCTTCAAATTAAAATGTTATTTTAACTGTATTTTAAAAAGCTCCTCTTTTAGAAACCAAACATAACCTGGATATTTATTTCTGTGCCTGGAGGCAACTAATTCCTATTTCCAAAGTACAGTCTTTCAGTCATACACAAGCATGCAGGAATAGGCCCCAATGATGTATCTTCAGAGTCACAATGCTGCAGAAATTAAATTCTGCATATGCTGCATCTGGACACTGCAGTGCTTCAACAATTACACAAGCCACTGAAGAACCTAACTACGGACTAATGAGATAAGCTCTCAACATTATAAAAGCAGTGTAACAGCAGGCAGCCAAACATACTAAGGCATGTTACATCAGTGACCTCAAAAAAAAAAAAGGGTTCATTCTATCCCTGCATGCTGAAAATCATGGCAAGGTAAGCCAGGGCAGCAAGTCTGCAAGAAAACAATTCACGTAGTTTTGGTTCTCTCATGTAATAACTGAAGATTCTGATGGTTACCACCTCAACGTGGGTTTCCTCAGATCCCCCTCTTCAATCTTTCTGCTCGAATTAAGAAGTGCTAGTCATCACTAAACTCACCGACTCTATGAAGCAGTCTGCAGATTTCTTATTTATCCTCCATAATCAAAACATTTTTAAGCTGAGATACAAGGCAGAAAAATACTGGTGTGCTTTGGGAGAGCTATAGTCACAGATATTAATATCTCTTAATTAGAAGTTGGAACATACCCTGAGAATAAGATGTTTTAATTCATCATCTGATAGAAAAGCAGGCTTGTAGTTTGCTTCTGTATATGGGTTTGTAGCACCTAAAGAAAACAAACAAACAAGCAATTCCCATATCACCAACATTACACACTTAAATGAGCAATTTTCCTTTGGCTCCTTCTTAGACTGTCGTTCATTGCTGGTGTTCTTTAAAATGAAAATTACTTTTTTTGGTTTTGTTTTACTGTCAACATGAACTCTGTTGGTACTAACTGAAAAAAGGATGAAGCTCTTTTGCTAAGACACAAGTACTGCATTAGGTAGAAATTCAAAATAAATGCCTCTGAGATATAAAAGTATTCCTTCACATATTTTGGAACTCAACGCCTGTCCTTGATTTATGGTCTAGTCTCAGAATTAGAAATTATAAAAAGAAGAGATTAAAAATAAAAACATTCAAACTATTTCTTCTCCTTAAAATTCAGTAAATCATGACAAGCTCCTGTAAACAAATCATCACTTAGGAATTTACAAATCAGTTCTCTCATTCCAAGCCAAAGATAAAACCCAGCATTATAATGACATCATCTTACAATGCCAAAACCCCAAAACTCCCAACAAATGAGGCAGCTTTTTATTAAGGAGTAATTCTTCTCATTCTATTCCCTCCATAAAGGCAGAAGAGAGTCAAATTAGTAACCACTGAAGTGTTATGAAGTATTAACCTCATCAAATGACAGTGGCAGGAAAGTTAAGCCTTTCAAAACCATGAGGTTAAATATGACTGAAGACACCAGCTCTCCTAGAAATGAGAACAATCACCAGGATCATTTTTACAGTTAGTAGCTGCATCCCTTTTTTTTTCTCAGTGGTGCATTTCTTGAAGGCTTAAGCTTTTAGCATCAGCACCACTTGTACCCAAGCATTGATTCACACTTATATGAGGCTTTAGGGACACACAGCAACTTTTAACAACCTCAACTCTTCCAAACCTCTGTGTTTTCCTTCAAGTGCTCGCAACAGAAACTGGTCAGAAAGACCAAAATTGAGTTTTCAAAGTACTCTCCATTCTTTCACACAGAGCTAAAGGTACAAACACAAAACCTTAGAAGTCCTGAAGGAATTTTATACTTAAAGTCTACCCTTTCTATCCAGCAACTTGGGACATTGCCTGCTTAGAGCACTGCTCAGTACTGCACCAGAATCAACCGTGCACTGCCCTTAAGCCCTTTGTTCCCTCTCCCCACCTGCCCCAGCTGCCTTGGTGCTGTGGAATCTGGCAGCAGTGATCAATAGGTCAGATGATGGAAAATTAATATCTTCTCATCCCCAAGTTCCCCCAGAGAGATCAGGGTATTTACTGGACCATGAACTAGTAAGCTGTGAATGAACACTGAGCATCAGACGCTCAGAAAAGGGGAGGAGTCCTCCCAAAAGGAATTAACTTACTCCTTTTCAGCAAAAAAGGGAGAGAAAAAGCGTGGCTTTGGGGAAATGCCACTTGGAATGGCCCTGCAGCCCCAGGTAACTCACCACGAAGTGTTTTCATGTGCTGGACAGCCATCCTGAGCACGGTGAGCTTGTCCAGCTTGCGGGACATGGCGTTGCACGTCGGCACCAGCGAGGCCAGCTCGTCTATGAAACTGTTCATCTTATCCCTCCGCCTCTTCTCGATCTGACTGTGAGCCTCCCTGCACACAAGGACAAACACAAAGCAGGAGAGCATGAGGCACGTGAAACAGTGCCCAAAAGCAACCTCCTCAGGATAAGTAAGCTACCCTCCTGTCCTTGTGAAAAGGACAGCAGACATTCTTCAGACGTTTGTTGTTAATTATCTGGGTAAAGAACAGTTCTAAGCAACAGGAAAGGTTGCAGCACAAGGTTCAGGTTTAGCAGAAAACCACACCCAATGTTGGCCATACACCACAGGTTTGTAGCTTCCCATATTAAGATTCACTGTTAACACTTTCACAACCCACCACTGCGTCTGAAAGAAGAAAGATGAAGAACGTAGCACTACCAGAAATACATCTGGCTTCAATTTCAACGTCAGTGAAGTGACTAAAACCAAGTTACCCACCAAATTAGTGTTTTTACAAAACTCTATGCAAACTTAATGAAAAATGTGAACAGTGCAAAGATACAGAAAAATAAGGGAAGATCAAAGCTAGAAAAAGATATTTTCAGAAGAAACCTACACAAATAATTCATACATGGAAAAAAGCAAGAGAAAATTCTTTTAAATACATTTGTTTAGAGCATTACCTTGCATTTTTTATCCTGCCTTGTTGGTCTGCATACTCCAATCTGTTGAGAAACGACATCACAAAGTTAGTGTTGAAAGCACTCAACCCAATTCTTTTACTGCATCTCACATCCTAGTGATCCTCATTAAGATCAGCTTTTTAGAATTTGAATGTTTATTTAACCTTTCTACAGAAAAGATCAGTATTTATAATACTGTGCCTCAGACCATGGGGTTTTTTAACTTGTCTGTTTCACGTTGTTTAAACAATCTTATGCCTTCATCCCAGCAAAGCAATAAGTTGGGACCACAGTGGCACTGAGTGAGAACAGGCATCCACAGTCAGGATCCTGTGTCAGAACTGTGGAACTGAGATTTCAGTGACTGTATCAACAGTACCTTCCATGTTGGTCATCTTTATCTGTATCCATACCTTCCCTGCAGAAACAGAACAAAGCAACACATCACAAATTCAGCAGGACTGGCAGAACTGTTATCCAGCTACCATAAAGTCAGAATGAAGTACTCCTGCCATCTCTAAATCATAAATACAAAAATAGGAGTATAAAAACAACAACCTGGAAGGACTAAGGAAGCTGTGTGTTTTTTGTAACATTAAAACATTTTCTTAAATTAGTTATGTCTCCTTCAGAACTCACTAAATGGCACAGTTTGATGTGTTTGACAGTAAAACATGCTGCAGTTCAAAGATATCATCTGTTACAAAAATGTTTTTCAGTTAACTAGAGGAGGGGGGGGGAAACCCAACTTCATGCAGATGCCTGTATGTTCTGTAGCTCAGTTTGCCTGATGGTAGTTGGTTTTGGGGTAGAAGATGGTAATAACCTAAACTAACACACCACTGGAGATGGCCAAATGCATGGAGAGAATAAAAGTCTGTATGAAACTAACCAGGCACACTGGACATTAGTACAAATTTCAGTGTAGATACATGGTTAGCTTTTGTCTCAGCATGAAGGAAAAAAGTAAGAAGAGAGGCATGAAGAAGAGAAATAATCCCCATTATTACATTTAATATTGTAGCCATATGTGCACAACTTAGCAGGAGAGGAGAACAGTTTTCATAGCTGTACATGCTAAACAGAGCTAAATGCCCATGACTACACATCTTTTTTTTTAGACAAAAGAATTAGGAAGACAATGTTTTGATTTATGTAAATCTGTACAACTGTGCTTAAATGGACATTCCTAGGCCTGCTCATTCTGGTTTAATTTCTACTGCGTATTTTACGTAGATGGAAGCAAAAGGCAGGGAAAAATCAGTGGGCATCTTTTTCAAGTGAAACCAATTACTAAAATATTTATACTTACTCAAAAGGAAAGCCATCGAGTCTGAAAAGAAAGAAAAATAAAGTACACCATATATAGGAAATAAGAATAATGTCTTACACTTTCTGCTGAAATTCTCAAGCTAACTCATATTCTATTTGAAATGAAAAGCACAATGAAAACAGGACAATAGCAGTGAGCATTTTCTAAAGAAACAAGCTTGTTCAAATTAATCTACTTTCTGAAAGAATAATTCTGCTTTTTAAGAAAAGAGAGCATAGTTCATTACACTTAACGTGAAAAACTAATAAAATAACTAACCTAAATTATGTTATGCAAATCATTGAGATATTGTTTCATCTTCAGAAAGGAAAGATCTGTGCTTTATGCGTGTTGTCCTTGTGGTTAGATAAATGGGATTTCAGAGGACTCTAAGGCCAGAAATAAAAAATAAAAATAAAAATAAAGTATCCCAAGTTTCTCTGTTTTTGATTCTTGCCCAGCAGGACAGATGCACATTTTGATTTAGTCTACAGTCCCAGGCTGAACTTTATACAGACTTTATCATATCATAAGGAAATTAAACAGAATTGCTACATGCAAAGTAACTGCTGGCATCACTTCAAGACTGTAAAGTGACCTAAAATACCACTGAGCTTTACCATGATAAGAGGCTATGTTTTATAAAAGCCTTATGGAAAACTCTTCTCATCTCAGCCATTAACATACTAGTTATTCCTGTTCAACACTGGACACAAGCCTTCTTAAAAATAAACATGGTATTCTTTCAGGTATTATTCACTGCACTCTTAGATCAATTATCTTTGTGAGCAGTTTTAAAATAATAATAATAATGCTAAATCTTTTCTTCATCTCCCAATCTGCACACCTGAGTTATTGTCTTAGCCACTGACTCCTGATGCTCACAATTAAACAGCACCTTTAGCTCTGGGATGTTGCTAAACACCCCCAGAAAGCAAAATCTAAAAGAGGTACAAGGTAAGTTACTAATGCATCAGGGTGGTTTGTTTTCTTATCAGATAATATTTCAGTTGAAAACATTACTACCAAGAAAAGAAATTTATAGTTCATGGTCCTGTGCATCAAGTCTTGGATTACAGCATTTGAGCAGCCCTTGCTGAAGTGGCAGCAATAGGCTGGGCAGGAATTTTCCTGGAGGAGTTGCAGGAGAAAGAACTAAAAAAGCTGTTCTGGAGAGCTGAAAGTGCAGCTGATGACTCCTCTTGCTCGTACCCAAGAGGTGAACAAAGAACCCCTAAAACATTGGTTCTGCCTCCCTTATTCCCTGGCTTCATAGGTATGTGAAGCACCAAACTGGACACTTGGATAATTTATGTAATAAAATCATCAACAGGCAGCAGAAGTTGGAACAGAAGCATTTCTGACCATTTCCCCACACATACATGTATCAGGAGGGATCAAGGTAGTCTACCTTAAGTTCTACTCTCAAAGAGGAACATTTACTAGCCACCACTGACTTTGCAACACAACATGAACCGTGGTATGACTACAGCTGTTGTAAACTTATTTCACTAAGGATTCAAGGAAACAGTGTTTTCACACGTTTTTAAAAAATGCACACAGAACCTAAAGGGCAGAATTATAACTTACAAGAACAAGCTGTCTTTTGGAAAAGAGGACTTGAGTAATGCTTCCTACCCAGAGGAATAAAGATGGAGAAATCCTTTCTAGAGAAGAGGAAGTTGGTAAGATTGAGGCTCTTCACTCAATTTTGTAGTAGTCAATTCAACTAGAGGGACATGTGCTTTTCCGGGAGACTAAAGGCAGTTCAGAGAAGTATTTAAAGTTTTGTGCATAAGTTCTCCTAAAAAGAATCTAATACTTAATTGTCATGCTCAGCATGGATTAAAAATTCTGCCCCTCCTCACAAAAAGAGCTGCCAACAATCCAAAGGCCCCCAGCAATAAAATCTGTGCTAAGTTACATAAAAATGGACTCTGTGGCTGGATGAATAATGGATGTGGCCTCTCACAAGTCCCCCTGCAGCCACACTTTGTAAAGTTACAATGCAGAGGAGGCTTGCACAGGGACTTGCATTAAGTAGCTTGCTCTTGGTGTGCCCCAGGGACAGAGACACTACAGGTCTGGGAGTTTGGCAAATTCTGCTGTGCCCTTCACTGTTCTAAAGCAGAGTTGGTGGGATTTCTTTCTACAGTTGAGAATCAAGACAAGATTAAACCAGCTGATTAAAAGAGAGGCAGCTCTAATACCTCAAACCAGAGACTATTCAGATTCATATTCAAATGAGAGCCCAAAATAGCTTCATCAGGCAAAGGTTGGCAGCACATTGATAGGAAGTGACTAAATAGGCAAAAAATAGGTGAAGAAAAGGAACTATTCCTAGTTTTGCTTCCACTTTTCAATAAATTTATTATCTTCCCCCTCTGTTAGTCAGGCATTGTATTTCCTATGTAAACGGTCAATATAATCAACCTCCACACTGGACATTTCATCAGTCCTAATTCCACTCCCCCACCAGCCAGAAGTTTTTCTCCTCAGCCTTACCCCATGTATAGCCCTCAATTCTAGCTGCACTGAGATGACAGCTTTATTTTTATTTTTATTATTAAATAATGAACTTGCCTCTTAGTGCATAGCAGCTTTCTTCTTTAAAGAAAACCTTTAAAGCAGGTTGTAAAAAACAGATTATTTAAAAATTGCTATAAATATTTCTATAGTCTTCCCCACTGTATTGTTGTGTTACCACTTCCTTTTAGCAGTGCTAAATCAAGAGAAATCCAACTTACTGATAATCGGTTGAGCTTCCCTTTCTTTTCCTATTACAGTCCATTCCTGAAGTGCTAAGGGAACTGGAGATCAAGTCAGCAGGGTCTGGTGACATAAAGTCACTAATTGTAGAAGATATGTCCATCCTTTGGTCTGCCATTGGACTGTCTAACATTAGGGAAGAAATAAAAAACAACCCATCAACCAAAAAACCGCTGCATTAATATAAGCAGACACCAACATATTTTTAACCAAAAAAGTTATCTCAAACTTAGCATTCTTAAAAAACTGCAACCATCAGTTTCTATTATTTCCTCTTGCTGTAAAAATCACAGGTAATTTCTCCTTTTCCAGTTACTGCTGTACTGAGCATTGCACACAAACCACGACCATTCTCAAAACACGTTATGTAACACAATTGTTTTTAAAGATTTGTCAGCGTGATCTTGAAATGAACCAGGTTTATTCTTATGTTACCTGGCCAGCCAATTGCTTCTACTTAAGAGAATTATTTCTGACAGGGAACACTCATTTTAATGTGTCTCTGCATTGGAAGATCATCTCAGAAGAGTTCACAAACTTTAAAAGTTCTGATTCCACTGAATTTCATGGAACAGAATTAAGATGATTTCCATAGAAATGAATACCTCCACCACAGCAGACCCCACAAATAAAAAAGTAATAACCAAATGATGTTCTAAGAAGTCTAAAGGTACAAATGAATCTAATGGGCTTTTTCAGCCAAAACACACGCTTTTTAATCCTCTAGACTGCAAATAATTACACTGTTGGAAGACACCCTGTGAAAAGTTCACTGCTAAATAGCATCAACTGTGAAAGAGAAGAGGTTTTACCTGAAGGCCTGTCTTGGAAACCTAAATCCACTTGGGCAAAGATGATGATGCTCAGCCCAAAGCAGCTGATAACCTTAGAACTCTTCCATGCCTCATGTTCTGTTGGTCAAATACTTTCAAAAACCTGAATGGAAGGAAAGCCAGCAAGCTTAAAAAACACCTTAAAAACAATTGTTTTAGACACAGTTTACAAAAGCAATAGATGTTTCCCACACAAGGATCAAATATTCATTTCCTTACAAAGTGTAGAAGCTTTATCCATCCATCAAAAGAGTGAGATGTTGGGATGTGCATCTCCAATGGACCAAGCTTTGGGCAGAAGGAATCTCCTTGGCACCACTTCCTTTTGGGCCCTTTGTACCATTCTCTGGTCTTTGCACAAAGCCCCTCTGCCCATAATGATCACACGATGACAATCATGAGCCATCTGCTGTCAGATGCTGCCAGAATGAGTTAAATTGCTGTCACAGTGCAAAGGACAGACCTGACCTTCACTCCTGGCTGCCTTCCTCTAGGGATGGTCATAAGTTTGGGCTTGGCTTACTGTTTTGTTTTCCCCTGTAACAGCAGTTGGCATCTTTGAAGCAGGGGTTAAACACGGTTTTATTCTGCAGGCTTCAGGTTTGATATAAAATCCACATCCCATACTACAACTCACACCCTCAAATGTGTCTCCCACCCGTACTATGAACATGTGGATGCTGTCACAAAACAAGTTTTTCAGCAAAACATACTATGGAAGATTTAGAAACCGTTCTATATTTTCCTCCTGCAAGAAAACTTCCAAAGTCTGTTGGACACACAGTTTTCTGGTTGATGCACCTGTGAGCATCCTGACTGCCTTTCCAACCTGTGACAGCAGAACTTCCCAAGTACATGGAACAAGCAGCTCCCACGACATTCCCAGAAGTTTACAACTCAAACAACCAATATCCTGTCAAATACGATCACATTGTAACCAATTCTGCTGAAGCACATATGTAGACATTTTGAGTTATTAGCCAAAAAAATCCAAAGTTATTTGTTATCACTTTCTTCAGCTCTGCCAGAATAGCAAAATCAGAATTTCACAAGTTTAAATTATCTAATTTTCTGGTCCTGTTATAGTAATAAGTCAGGATTGCAGCTCTGCAGTGAAGGTCAATGCCTTAGTACCAGCAACTTCTGAACAGAGGATCGGTGTTTTCCCTGAAGCAGAGCATCCAAACTGCTGCTGAGGGCTCATTGTCCATCTCACCCAACAACTTCTCTGTGGTCCTTTCCCAAATATCCCCACCCCTTTTCCACTTTTGAGGATGTGTGGACATACTGATACAGGCACATTAAGAGGCCAGCTGCCACCAAAACTGACCAAAGCTAAACCAGCACAAATTTAAGTCAAAGTATGAAATGCCATTGAATCCATAACCACATTTGGTTTGCAAGGCTTTCATTCACACTCATAGCTATTTGTAGGTCAGGCCCTACTGTCTCCCTATGCCAGCCTTTTCCCTGCTGTCTGCTTTATCTCTCTTACCCCAAGCAGCCCAACAGCTACAGACTCGATTGTGTTACTGTGGTGTATGAGATTACTGCACCTCAATTTACCAGTAAAACCAGGCACTGGTCATTTCTCTGTGCTTGGTTCAGACCCAAACCCATTATCTTCAGTCACAGTTGATGAGCAGAAATTAGTTATAGCTAAACTTAGCGTGTTTCTGAACACCTCTCTATGTCAGGGTGCTTGCTGAACTCACATTTTACTGCTTTAGATAATTTCATGACCTATGACAACCTCAGACAGAAGGCTGGGATGAGCTGGAATGAACAAAGGGGGTGCAGGAAAAAGGGTTTGTAAGTTTACCAGTCCTTTCCCTTTAAGAATGCCTGCAACAGTCAGATTTTTAGCTTTAGAATCAGAACACTGCACAAGTCACTGTGCAGCAATGCAAAAAACAAATTGTTGTTCATCTCAAACAAAAATTTCGTACCAGTTTTATAGAAAAAGATCTTGAAATCAAGTATCCATTCAGCTGTGCTATTTTATACCTGACTATATTTGATAGTTTCAAAGCAGCTATTTTAAGTGTCTTGACCATTTAAGCAGAAAAAAAATACATCAAGAGCAGAACTCTCAATTTCTTTTTCCATCAGCCCTTTCTCTACCATGTCCCAAATGCTCATCCAGTTCTAACAATCACAGTCCTACATTTTAGCATTACAGGAGTTAAGAACCATGCATGTCTCTTGAAATGAGTTTTAAAGTTAAGAGAATGTCAACTCAATGATCAGAGCAAAAATCAGCATGCCCCACTAAATAGTGAACAGTTCAGAGAAATGTTTTTTCACAAGGCTTTCTTAAAATTCTGGGAAATTGAATATTTTACTGTCTTTTCAGCCTCCATCTGCTGGATGTTCAACGCCTAAAAAAAATTCTCTCTGAGATGGAACACAAAAGTTACCCATATATATAGGCAAAGTTCAAATCTTCCATTTATTATGCCAAATCTGTTGCCAAAGTACTCTAAGGACCTGCTTGAAAAAAATGCCATGCAGTCTACTTCCTGATTGAATTCTCCTGCAGAGGACAATCAAATGATATTTTGTCACTGTATCCACGACAGTTTGTCTCTACAGCCCGTTTGGGAGTAGTTCCTTCAGGATTCCCCTTGCTTGCATTCCATCTTTCTCTGATCCCCCCTAACAATGCTAATGAGACAGTAAAAAGAACTCTTACTGTTTGTCCCTTAAAAAGAAGTGAGATGACACGTGACCAGCTTAATCATGCAGCAAAGCTGATCACGAGTACACAAACACCTCTGAGCAAATCAAGGTCACAGCTAAAGTAGGTCAACTCCACGAGCCAAGCACCCACCCGGGGAGTCAGGACCTCTTTACACAAGCCCCATCAGTTCTGGTTACCCCCAGGCAAGAGGCAGCTACGTCCAATGCACGCATGGATTTATTCTGAAAGAAATGCAATTCATAACTTTATGAATCACGAGTGTCTCGTATCTCAAAAGCACAATTTCGCAATGACAGAGGAAAACCGTGGCGTGGTTTCCTGAAGAAGTCATTGAAAAGATACTCATTGTCCCTGTGGGTAGTGACTGAACCAAAAACAGCTCCAAAAAGGAAATCATCTACTTCCCTTCGCAGCAGTATCCCATTGCTGGAGTTAAGTGTCACAGCACAAACTGGTACAAAACAGAGAAAGAGGTTATTTATCTTCCCTAGCAGCAGTTTGCTGCTGCTGGAGGCTCCCGACGCACTCGGTAATGGGGAGATTTCAGCTCAGCAGCACGGGGACTCCAGGTGTCCCCGGGATGATTTCAAGATGCAGACCAGCATCCATGGGCACAATGCTGCAAGTAACAAGCAGTTCCTACAGCAGAACCTTTATTATGGAATACTCCATAGGAATCACAAGAAGATCTCTGAACTAAAGCAGGGTAGTTTCCTTTGCCCTCAGTACTTAAGGAGCAGCTGTGAGAATACTTCATACCTTTCCAGTACATTGATACTGTTTGATTTTAATGGCTCCCTTACACTATTTACAAGTACTCTGCACTCCCAGAAGACAAAAAGCCCTGTGGCTTCATCTAACATGCAGATGCATCTCACCACACTCTCTGGTGCAGATTTTTACCCTGGTCTGCTGGTTGAGGTCACCCTTTACCACCAAGTCCTCAGCATGTCCACCAGCCCCTGGCAGCCTGTGATCCCCATCTGAGTTTTGGAACTCCTCCTGACATCAGCAGCTCATGTTTTGACCCTGACCACACACCCAGAGCTGCTCCAGCCTCCTGCAGCTCCTCCAGCCCCTCACAACAGGGCACAGGGATGCCCTGCTCTGTGGAAGGCAAAGGCACAGCCCTCAGCTGCCCAGGAGACCCCCTCTTCCAACAGCTGCTCCCCATCCTTCCTAAGGGAAAAGTAGCAGGCTGGAGGGAAGCAGCCCATGAATTTTAACCAACCACAAAGCTACAAGATAAACAATTTTGACATGGAGGGGAAAAGTCTCCAGTAAGGAGAAGAAAAACTGCCTGTGCAGTTTCTCAGTAGGTCAACCTGCCCAGGTACACTCCCACACCAAAACCATCTGTTCATCAGTAGACTCTCTGAGAAAGCAGAACAGGTCAGATCATGGCATCACCTCACAGCCTTCCAGACTCTCATAGTGGTGATGGAGATACAGAACAATGCATTTTATCTTGTTCACAGAACACCGAGCCTTCCAGATCAATAGAGGTCTTGGTTCCTATCTCTCTTCATTTATGAGGGAAAGTACCTACAGTCTTTAACTCCAGCTTCTTTAACGAAGGACTTCTCTGTTGCCTCAAAACCAAGAGTCATTGGTAACTAAAATAGCTTTCTCTTGCTCGGGGGAGCTCAAAACTAGACCCAGAACACAGAAGTATCTCAGCAGTGCTCAATAAATGGGAAGGATCACTTCCCTCAGCCTGCTGGCAGCACAACTCCTAACGCAATCCAGGAGGCTCTTGGCCTTCTTTGCTGCAAGGGCACCACTGCTGGCTCATGAACCATCAATATCTTTTCTGCCAAGCTGTTTTCCAGCTGCTCAGTCCTTAATCTGTACTCAGACATGGGGGTTTTCCTCTCCAGGTGTAGGACTTGGTATTTCCCTTTGCTAACTTCCTAAGGTTCTTTATAAGGTTCTTGGTGACCCTTTTCTCTGGTCTGTAGAGATCCCCCTGTTTGGTAGCACACTCATGTGCTGTCTCAGACACTCGTTCCAGGTTTGGATTTGTCTGCAGCTCTAAGTATAAAGATTCAGACAGCGTGGAAGGAAAGGAAAACAGGCTGGTTCTGGAAAGAGAGCCCAACAGAATTAAACAACCTCCAAAAATCCTAGCTCGTGCTCTTCTCTCAGTGAAGCAGATAAATACGTGTTTCAAGGGTGTGTAGTCACACAGGAAGGCCTTATGGATAGAAGTATGGATCACCTTCATAGAAGAAAAGGAAAAATGGATCAAAACCAAAGCCAACCCATGGCACTTCCAGGAATCAAACCTTTTCAGACCAGCTGTGCTACGGATGAAGTACTTCCCTCCTTAGCAGGGAACTGGGATATACCTGCAGTGATAGAGCTCAAGGTCTAGCTTACAATTCTACAGAACAGCCACTGGAGACATTACCAGAACCAGCATCCTGATCATCCAGCTGACCCTCAGCCACAGGGGATTCCATTTCCCCTCACATCTCAGGAGTGTCTCCCTCCCTCCCTACCTACTGAACCCCAGCTGCAAGAGTGTTTCAACAAAGCTTGCTGGTTTGCAACCATTACTGAAAGCTTGATGTAGTGTAAGCTTCTTGTCAGCCAAGATTAGACTCTTTGAGCTCTTATTCTTTGAAGTGAGCTTATGGCCTGTTTGCATATTTCATTCTGGGCAGCCATCAAAAGGAAACATCACAAGGGAATTAATCAAGCCCTTGTGAAAAGGTGGTGATGCACGCTCTTGGAAATCAGTACTAACACGCTGCTGTTACCAAAGGAATTTGGCCTGCTTCAATAATCAATCTGCTGGCACATGCATGCCTCAGGTTTCAAGAAACTGCTTCCACAGGGAAAACAGAAAGGGACCTGCCTTTCTTGGAAGGCTAGGTTTGAAGGGATTTATGAAACCTCTACAAACAAACTGTAGCCTCTCTACAGGCTACTGGAACCAACAAGTCCTCACATCACCAGATACTGGGTATAGCTCTCAGTGCTGCAGTAATTCCTAAACTCAGCCCCAGCACACAGAATGAGACTGAACCAGCACTTCAGCTATCTCCCCTTAGAGCAGGAACCACTGAATTCTGCCTCAGAGCTCTGCAAACTCTGTATTTGACTGGGTGCCTCATGACATTTTATAGACACAATGAGATCACCACAGATATTCTACGAACATGTGTTCATATTTCATCTCAAATGCCAACATGGATACATTAAGGAGGGTTTTACCAAAAAAAGTGTAGCTGCCACACAACATCTGTAAGGTAACAGCTGATCTCCTACAAAGAGTAAGAAAAGTTACACTAAGAATTACACCCAGGTCTAACTGTAAATTAAACACCCACTCTCAATCAGCACACTCCTTCATGCCTTTGGATTTCAACAGGTCCTGCTGATCAAAGACATCCAGACTGATTTCACTGTAAATGGATACAGCCATTATTCCATAAAATGGAATAAAAATCAGTCATCCTGAGACATCCAGCTGCTTGTAGAAAAAGGACTGAGCTCGATATCAGAAGTGTTTTAATTATTTAAACCCAAGAAACCCAAGCCAACATACTCTACAACAATGCTTCAGAAATGTTGTTCAGCACAGCACCCCAGAATTTCTATAATACAAGTTACAGAACGAAATAAAAAATAAGGTCTGTTAATGTTAAATGTTGGTAAAATAAGTTCACCAAATCTGTGTTATGATGTGATATTTAATATTCATTTATTCCAGTCCTTCAGAATATTTTGCGTATGTGTGAGAATAAACAAGGTATTGTATTTTCAAGACTGGGGAGGATAAGAAGACTTAAAATTAATAGACAACAGAAACTTTAAATCCTTTTGGCCAGTTATTTCAATCTACTCATTTGACATCAAAATCAACTGTTCTTTTAGTAATGACAGAGTTAAAAGAAACAAACCCAGAAACAACAAAAGAAATCTACTCCCTCAATTACTGCAATATAAACTTAGCTGAAGTCCTGAGTTTCCAAGCCAGGTCCAGCCTCTAATGTGTGAGGGACATACTGTTTCACAACCACTGAATGCAATCCTTGCTCACCAACCCTAAGCCAGCCAAGGGATTTGGAGGGGGTGGGAGCAGAGCAGGGTGTGTGAAAGACAGGAAAGTCCATCCTACCATGCAGGTAAATCAATTCTCCAACATTAATGGGCTTGAAGGAAAAACCTAATCAAAGCTGATTTCTTTAATAGCTTATGTACTTCCAGCATGCTTTGATCAGAAACACACACCCGAACCCACAAAACAACAAAAACCTTCTCAACTGAGGAGGCAGTGGTTCTGTGAAGTTTCCCAAGTTGTACACATTACTTCTGATCTGTCAAAAACATAAGATGCACTGTAGAGTCAACATCAAAGCCAAAATTTTTAGAAGATTAGAAATTTCTTTGTAAGAGAACGGTACACAACCTGGACTGACATTTCTGGAGCAGGAGAAGCACACAGGATATCAAGTAGGTAAGCTACTTAACTCACTCCCCATGTTATAGAAACAAGGGGAATTTACAATCAGTGCCTCTGTAACTCACAGCTGGAAATGCTTCCTTTTTGCACTTGCAGTCCAAAAGATGCAGGTTTTTGTTTCAAGATTTCATCCAGCTCCTAAATATGAGCACCAGTTTACAGCCGACAGATGTAGGTCTTAAGGACTTCAATTAGCCAAACAGATATGATATGATCTTGGCAAATTTAATTTCCTTACTGCAGCTCAGTGAAGCTCCTGGATCCTCACAACTCAGCAAATATTCTTCCTGTAGTTCATAATCTCAGAAGTTGTCTTTCAGTGGCAGGAAGGCAAAATCCCCTCGGAAGTTCTAACAAATGTGTCTTTTAAATGGAACACCAGCCTAGCAAAACACTTCCTCATTTATGTGAAAAGTAGAAGCTGTGTCAGCTCCCACTCTAGTACTCACCCTGCCTGATCAGTGACTTGGCACACCATAGAACCCCTTCCAGGGCTTCTTCCTCAAACTCAGAAGTACTGCTTGTACTTTAATAGCTCTTGTAATAGGATCTCCTGACTTTAACATTTCAAGTGAGCACAAGCTTTAACTCAATTCACTCTTCTCACTGGCACAGCACTATCTTAGTAGCCCATTAGTTACTCCAGCTTCCAGCCACCAAGTCCTTCTGGGCTTTTGTCAGGTTCTCATTTCCTTCCCTCCTCTTACTGCAGCATTGTAGGCACCCAAACCAGACAATACGTTCAAGCCATGGCATGAATAATACAACCCAAGTAATATTTTCTCACCTGACTTTCAAAGTTTATGCATTATGGGAAGTTAACCATTTTTCAGTTGAATAGATTGAACCACTACACACTTCTTTCAGCCTCTGAAGTGTATCTGTTAAGGTGAAAATCCTAGTTTCCTGTATTTCCTTTTGAGTTGAACCACCTGGTCCAAATACTTTTAGAGATACTGCACAGAGCTGATTCTGTTTTCCAGTCATATTATTACTACAACAAACCCAAACACATTTGGCATGTGCGAGACCTTTCATTCAGAAATCTATTGCCAAACTACAGCTAAATACTCTATATCTTCAGGGAACAAAGCAATAGAACAAGAGAGCAAAAATATCACAAGGAGCAAAGACAGGTGGTTCTATTTATAGCTGGTACTTTCATTTCCAGTTTTTGCATATTCCCTTTGGTCCTGCTGGATTTCATCTCTGGCTGGAAGAAGCCACCCCTGCTCTCAGCACTCCGCCAGCCTGACAAAGCAAAGCCAACAGGCTGTCACTTTCCCTTCCATAAGCCCTGGGAAAAGGAAGAAACTCTCACCCCGCCTGGAACCAAGCTGGGGTATTCCTCACTCTGGCTGCCTCTCTACCATTTCCTCTACCATTTCCTGCTCAACAGGTTCATTTTTCCCCACTATTTTCTTAAAAGCTCTTTTTGTCGTCACACAAAATCAGCTGTCAAACACAAATGCATCACATCCATACAAAAATCTGTATTTCTTCCTTCAGACTATCTTAGAGGCTCAACTTATTTTTTGTTCTCCTGCAATACCAGTGGTTTTTGGATAGGAGGGCATCACACCTTTTGTTAAGTGTAGAAGTAGCAACCTGTTAAAAAAAAAATCCTAGAGAACATACAAGGATGGCATAGCTACTGCATATGTTAACAAAGTTTCTGCAGAAACAGAAATTTACAACTTAAAATTATTGACAAATTTCCCGCTTTAAGAAAACCTCTCCCCACACATGTACCTGATAAACAGCTGCAGCTACCTCCCTGTGCACCTGGAGTCCCTCTGTTGGTAACAGTCCCTCTGAAGCAACAATAAACACTGACATAAATAAGCTCAGCAGGTTCCTTTCCTGAAGTCACACTATTTGCCCGTTAAATCCAAATCAAACTAGTGAAACCCTGACACGGCAACAATTTAGCACTTGCTAATTGTTTTATGGAAAACACATAAAGAAACAAACATCTAAAGAAGATACATGTGTCACTTTCAGTCTCAGTCAATGTTTCAGAGCCAACACCACCACCCATTCCTGAAATCCAGGTTTTTAAAGGAGGCATTTGCTGCTAAGGCTGAGAAAGGCAGCCTCTCTGAGCTATGACAGCTCACACTGGGGCATTATCCCACACTCTGCCCTTTGGAGAGAGCCACATAAAGCAGTTTGAAGCGCAGCCATAGAGAACACTGAGAAGTAGGGCAAGCTCCCAAGGCCCCCCGGGCCAGCACTAATATTGACACAGCACATTAGGAGCAGAATTGCTGTAGCTGACAACTCCCTGTCCAGCCAAAGCAGTGCTTAGGACTGATACAGAACAAGGCAGGATAGCAGGACAGCGGCCTCCAGTTCCGAGGGACGGTGAAACCACAATGACAACCCAAAGAAGTTCTTCAGCAGGATATTAAAAGTAAAGTTAGATGCCTCACTGTACCATATACTGAACATTTAAGTGAATGCTCTTGGCTTCTACTACAGCCCTAGCTACGTTTTATGCTTCCTTCTCTCTTCCTTGGATAAACTGGAATTTCTGTGCAATGTGACACATGTTCAAGGTGAGCCCCCAACACCCTACAATGTGCACATCACTTAACACCAGCATTTTGAACAGTTTTGGTTTTGAGGCTTTGTAATTACAGGATTCAAAGCAAGACTTGATAGAGCAAATCAAGTGATAGTTTAGGGAAAAACCATCAGAATATGGCTTGGAGAAAGCTGTATTTGTCTAGTTCAGGATAAGCATGAGATACGGCTGAAAACCTCGCAGCAAAGTTTCACAGAACAGCTGATAGAACATCTTAGTGCCAAAGGGATGGCTTTCCTTCCTTCTTTATTCTATTGTCACTCTTCCCCCAGATTTCCCTTCCAGTTCTCCAGCAGAGACTTTATAAAGTCCCCAGAGCCTGTCTGTGGAGTGTTGAATACATCAGGCTGAATCATAACTTCAGAGAAAGCACAGTCTTCTGGGGGGTTAGAAATCTCAGCTGTCTTGCTGAAAGGTCAGATGATACCCAGAAGCAGCTCAGCACAAGGGGAGGAGAGGTGACAGAAAAGGGGAAAGGGAAAAATGTCCCATTCAACTGCAGTAAGTGGTTAAAATATCCCTGTTACAGCCTTTCTGTACTTTCAAGATATTTACAGCACTCCCACAGGATTTGTTTTCAACACACTCCTTGGTTTGAGCAAGACAAGGTGTGCTGAAACCTTTCTACTGATCCACACCTGCACTGTGACATTTTCCCTGCTCTTTTGTGAATGAGAAGTTATGAATATACAGACACAGCAGAGGAGTATTTCTATCTACTCTGCAGTCACTGCTGCAGTGGGAGTATGAGCTTTATTTTCTTGAGAAAGGCCTACAGCAATAGGACAGCCCTTTAGAGAAATGGCTGATACAACATAATCCTTTTTTGTGTCTCTGTACATTCATGCTGGTTGAGAACCCCCAAATTGCCAAACCTGTGACATTCAGCAGCCAGAGATACAGCTGGATACAAGCCTCAGACCTGCATTATCCAGACAGGCTTTCAAATCCAATGATTTCTACTTTAAATCATCAGTCAAGTTTGAATGTGTACTTTTACATTACACTGTTACTGTACTTTACATGTACTGTTACATTACACTGAAACTGAAGAAGTTTTAAAATTGCTGCTGTATTTGGAACAAAGACTCATGTTCCCAAATCATGACAGTCTTTATAAAGGCAAAGGAATGATCAGGGAACAACAGCAGTTCACTCAATGGGATCCTTATGCTATGCAGACATCTCAGCCATTACAAAAATTAAAAATAATGGAAATGCAAGTGGGGAAGAACAGTGTGTAATACACACACATACAAAAAAAGAGATAAAAAATCCTGCCAAGACCAAACGTGGGCAACTGAGGAAGAAAGCCTGTTCAGAAGAAACCCAACACAACAAACCACAGCCACCCACCCCAAAAAAGGACTCTTCATAAAACTGAAGGCTGCATGCTTGATTTTTTTCTTTAAATGATTTCTTGTCCTTGACTCAAAGATCCATCCACGCAACACCCTCCTTTCCTCTCCTAATCAAGAACGGATGCAACACAGAGCAAAGGGACATCTGACTAGCAGTTGCAACCAGAAGTTTTTCCAACCCATTGTTTTATTCCAAAAGAGAACATTCCATGACCTACGCAGTCAGATCCCAGTGGACCTAGGAGGGATCACTAGACAGTTCACATTCCTCCTCAAAAAAGCTTAAGTAGGTTTAGATTATTTTATTTCTGCAAGTAGCAGACTTGTGCCAAATATTAATAATGCAGTCCCTTAGTTACCACTTACAAATGCTCATAATTATTTACAGCTCCTGAACAGAGGATGCCTTGGATATCATCCAACAAATCCACAGCAATTAAATTTATTAGAAAATGGAAAACTTTCTACTTTCACTCAGTAGAACAAGAGAGGCAAGGAGTTCTGCTTAAGGAACAATGAAATAAACTGGTCCTCTTCAGCTTAGAAAACTGGACCAACGCAGGACCAAGGTCTGCAAAATCATCAAATGCCATGGGGACATCAAAGAAAGTTTGGCTGAAAGGCTCAAAACAACACAGCTCTTCACACGAGGTGGAAGGCTGTGGAAACTCTCTGCCAGCTAACAGGAGGGCTAGAAGCTCATGTGGTTTGCACAGAGAGGTAGGACCAGTTCCTGGAAAGGAATTCTGCTGAGGGTTACCAGCATGTGTGGCCTGTGAAGTCCCCGAGCTGAAAATAACTGTGGGCCTTAATGCTACTCTTCCTCAGGAGCAACTCACAGCCCTGCTGGAGACAGGAGTCTCCAGGAACTGGGTCTTCGTTATGGCACACACAATGGTCTCTCTTGCCTTCTTTCAGTATCAGCAAAAGGACATTATCTCCACGTCTAAGTATTCAGAGAAACTTCTGTTTACAAGTATGATACACGAGGAATACTTATAGGGAAAGTGTGAAATAGACAAAATCCTCAAAAAATCTTTCCAAGTCAACTTTAAGTTAACTCACCTGCAATTACCACCCCACCACCCCTCAGCAGCAGGTGGAACATTTGAACTGAATCAGTACACATTACGAGTTCGGCAAAGCAGTTTGCAAAAGCTTAGCTTATCAGAAATAAAACAGTCTCATACAGGAAGCCAGGTTTATATGCTCAGTGTCTGCTTTCGTAAGTGGAATTTCAAACCCGGTTTGAACAGCTGAACTCCTCTGCAGCACCCAGGAACAACAGCACTGAGCAAGGAACCACATAAAAGTCAGCAGCCACAAACCACCCAGAACAAACACTCAGAATGGCAGTCCCGAGCCTCACCTTGCAAAGTACTTCAGTCCATACACACTTCCCCACTCCCCTCAAGTCTTTCCTACAGTATCAGATCTTTCCTATCATTAAGTAGAGCTCTCAATTCTCTTTTTAAAAGAGGCCAAAGGAGCCACTAAAGCAGGCAAACTGTTACTGACCATAAAATCATTAAGGTTGGAAAAGACCTCCAAGATCATCAAGTCCAACCTATGACCTCTGATTACACATGTGGAAAAACCCAACCAGACAAACATGCTTAGAACAGAAAAGAATCACGTATTTCAGAGGATCATGTACTAAACAAGAGATATAAAGAGTCCTGGCTTTTTTCAGAGTCCTGTTTTTCTGCAATGCTCACTTCAGCCTCACACACCATTGTGCTCTGACTTTAACAGAGAAATACATACCCTTTTTGTATGTGTGTTTTCTTCAGTCACTCATCTGATGCTCAACTGAAATGCTTTTTAAGGATATCTCCGCAAGTCCCTTCAGCTGTCTTCAAAGGCTCTGTCTCCTCTTCCACATGCATTGAATTTATTTGTTGTCCCTAAAGGTACAAGCTTAAATTTTTATTCTATAAATTCTGAAGTAACTGACTAAACACGAAATATTTACCCTGAGTAACTTAACTGACAAATGTAAAGGCACTTTCATTATCTTCATGTTAGATCACTCCATCTTTGTTCTCCTAAATATGAATATCAGCTTCTCAGGTTTTTTCACTTTTGTCTCCCTCAAGTATCACTGCTCAAAATTTTCACCTTATCACAGCTATTAAAATTTGACATTCTTATTTCAAAATAAAGAAGTGCTATATTTTGCTTCCTTTAATAATTAAGGTTACAGACCAAACGTGAGGTTTGCTTTGCATTTTAGTTTTGCTGAACAAAACTCCTGGGTATTACATTTTATCCATGCTTTAGAGAATAACAACATGAGAACCCGCTGTAGTATTTTTAACCTTTTAACCTGTTTTGCTGCAAGAGCCTCTGTAGTCCCCTCCTCTCTGCTCCACGTCTCTCCGGCCCTCCCTCTCCTTCTCAGCCTGGTAAAAGCTGTATGTCCTTCCACTTCCTTCTGCTCAAACACAAGAGTATCATAGAGATAAGCAGGCAAGTTTTATCTTAACACTGATACCAGATTCATTCATATCTCTTCCCTCATACAATCATGTGTTCTGCTCTCCTCTGCTGCAACAGGAGGGTGTTGATAAAACTCATCTACTATTTTATAGGACACACTGATACACTGTAATTCAGGCCAAAGTTTACTTTACAAAGATATCCTGCAAGAACTGATGTGTTGTAAGAATCCATTACCCGCCTCCCACCTTTTCTGTTCCAAGCTTAGTTCTTCTTTTCCTAACTTCCAACTTTCCGAGTCTGAATTTCACTAAGTCACCTATCTGCTATTAAACCTCATTTCATTTTCTCCTACCAGATAATGTTATCAGCTCATTGACTGAAGGATTAATCCAGTGAATTGCTTTTTCCTCCTTTAAGTAAGTTTAGCTGTGTTCCTTTCATCTGACATTGTAAATTTTTGTTTGCAAACCAGTTCATTCCTTGAGCTCTTTTCAGTTTTCTATTCACGCTTTATCAAGTCCGGGAAAGTATTAAAGTTATGACATAATTAACATCCTACATAGATCAGCCTACCTTTGAGCCCAGCTTGATACCCATGTTTACCAAGGCACAGATTCTTTAGTGCACCTCTCTAACGCTGCCCTGGGTACTGCCAGTCAATAAAGTCCTTCCACCCACAGTCACTTCCTCTTGGAAGTGCGACATACAGGAACAGGAGGGTTGGCTGCTAGTTAGAAAGGGCACACGTATTTCTCAAGCAAGCCAACTGGAAATTGCCAGAACCCATGCTACTGACTAATCCTTGCTCAGCTCACACACAGTAACTATGAATCAGTTTGATAGTTTATTTAATACAGGGCTAGGTGGATTTTTACAGTGCAGCACAGACTCCTCTTTGGGAGATTCAGGTGACAGAACTCACACTATTTCATTAGCTGAGAAGCTGAAAAATCTAACCTTTTAACCCTTTGTAACTGCAAGAGTTTTCAACTTCCTAGCTTCAGCATTCAGCTGGGTACTCCCATACAGCACTGGTGCTTACCTAACCCCACAGTGAACTATTCAGAGATCCAAAACAGATTTAAACTAATCCTGTAAATAAGTAATTTTTTAAAAACTCCAAGTCTGAGTAGATGACAGTAAGGTGGTTCAGGAAGTCCAACAGGTATCAGCACTGTACAATGGAGGGGAGAGATGATGAGCTCACCAGTGAGTGTCCATATAACTTCCCTTGCCAACACACACCTGAACGTGGGAGCACAGGTAAACTCCTACACGGAGATTACAGCAAAAGTAACCCTACAAAGCCTCCAGAGTAATAGAAGCATTCAAGAAACACTCTGAAATGTATTTATTTCGTTTGTGAGCTGCTGCTTTGGATAAATTTGCTCCTTTTCTAGAAGGCTGTTTTATCAACACCCAAGTGAAATCCATCTCCAAGCCACTGGAGCACAGTCAAGAAAGAACCCGGATGAATGTTACTCAGGTTAGGTTTAAGAAACGTTGCTCTGTGTGGGGATGGCACATGAAACCATCAAATCTTACTGCACTGAGATGACTGATGCCTACAGCTGAGCAGTGGGAATGTGAAAACTATGAAGAGAAAAGCAGAACACAACAACACAAGGAGCCACCAAGAACTGAGTGACCAGCCCTTTGAAGGGTGGAAAACAAGGGAAAGCTCACATGTGGAATTGATTGTGATGAGTACACTTCTGGAAGGATGCGTGGAAAATACAGAACTACATGATTGAAGAGAAACTCACTCGCTGCTGCCAAAGACAGACCCAGCCAAATTCCGTCATAGGGAGGAGTTAAAGGGGATGTGCTGTGAAAAACTGTAATCCTTCACTACAACATGCAATGAGGTTTGCTAGAAAGGGCAATCAAAGTTAGCTGTACTCATCCCTAACGTTTCTCCTTTGAGCTAGTGCATCGAGATTCTTCCAGGTGTTGGAAGGCAGGGAAGTTTCTTTTTCTGCTTCCTGGAGGTTTTGAAATCCACTTGCCAGCCACTCCTCCAGGCAAACCTGAGAACTTGCACCAATATTATTCTGTGACCTGGTTGCCAACACAGCATCGCTCCAAAACATCGTCACCGCCGCACAACGCACACGCACAAAAGAGCAAACAAAGCGCTCACAGAACTGAGACAAAAGGACAGAAAGCCACACACAGGCAATTCTAAGGGTGAATTCTTGAGTGTGCGTGTCTGTAAATAAAGTCAGAGGCCAGCTAAGACACCAGTTACCAGGTTTTCCAAAGTCACCGAACAAAATCCAACAGAAAAATGGAAAAACAGATTTCACTGACAAATAACAGAAACCAGTGTTTTTCCAGGTTTGTCAAGGGACACCATCATTCCAGTATGTTTGGGCTACAGGAAACTAGCAAACCACAGAAATATCCTAAAACTAGAGGACGAGTCGGATGAGTGACCAAATATTTGTTTTAAAAAATAAGAAGTATGCATCTGAAATGTGTGCCAAAGGAAGTAGATTACACAAGTGTTACAGCACATCATGAATGAATCCATGGAGGCTTAGGCACTTGCCTGAGCAAATCCTGTTCTAAAAGGAATGCTCACTTTGTCTAAAAAGCACTCAGAACTCTCCAACACTAATTTAAACACTTAAAGGAACTTTAAAAATCTCAAAATGTTGAATAATGATCATCAATATGCTACAACACTACCTGGGTCTCTAATGAGATACCAATGGGTACTTTTTGCTCACTGTTTTGTTACATGTAAGAGGTTGTTTTTTTTTTCTGGTTCTGCTTCTATCCAAGATGTGAACTATTTGGTCCTTATTAGTGTTCATATGCTCTAGGAAAAAAATAAGCCAATTCACTTTAACTAGAAGGCATGGATTCTCCTGTTATCTGCTGAGTTAAACTTTGTCTTACATTCCATTTGTACTCCAAATAAAGTTCAAAAATTTTAGTAAATCATTTTAATAAGGGTACATTAGAGTTTTACAAAGCTTTTCATGCCACTGAACACAAGAACAATTCTCCTGAACAGCTATTTGATAAGAACATCAAGAACAAACTATGGTACCAATATTTCTCTAAATGGAAGCATGGATAGATTTTAGAGAGCTTTGCTTCTAGAAAACAGTATTTATATGAACTGGCAGCAAGATGAGATCTATGCCAAGTTTGACAATAACTCTTAAGCAGCAATTCAAGATTTTTTTCTTTTTTTTAAAACAGACAGGTCCCCTCCTCAAAGGCAGCAGAGGTGTGAACAATTAGTGAAGTTCAAACCATGTATTGTCTTGGAAAAAAAAAAATCTTCTTCCACTCAGCCTCTTTCCTATACTCCATTTCCTCCAGACTTCTGGCAAGTTTAACTGGAGACATTGCTGCATCTCTGCCAATTTTACATAAATTATCAGTTTGACAACAACTTGGACACATAAGTGTTCAGCTCTGGCAAAGTCAGGTAATGGTTGTGAATGAGCTCCTGAGAGATTTGCGTATCTGAAACACTTCTATATTTGTTCATCTGGAAACCCAGAGGCACATGGGCCAGTGAGGGGAAAGGGAAAAGAGTCAGAGGTCTGCCTGAGTTACTCTTCCTTGTTATAAAAGAGAATTTTTACAAAATGGCACAATAAATACTGAAAAGCTCCACTGCATAGCTCCAAAGACAAAATTTAAAAGTTGCTTATTTTTCTGGCTTCTGGGTTTCAGTGTCAAAGCCAGATTTTTTCATCAAATTTTTATGTAGATTTATGAAAGAAATGACCCAACACAGCTTAATCCAAAAATATTCTGTCACAAAGCCTCTTCTTCCACATGAAGGTTGCAGTGTAACACATTTAAAACAGCACTCTTCACACTTCCTGCCTCTCCCACCTCTCCTTCAGCACTACTCAGTTCGTGAGCTGTGCTGTTTCCTAACCTACAAAAGCAGAAATGTTTATGAAGCCACAAGTTGTATGGAATCAGTAATCTTAAATCACTCCTCTGGAGCAAATACTTAGCTTTGAGACCCAGCAGATTCCCCAGGCCTGCATCTTTTCCTGAACACAAATGCCACCATGGAGCAGAGGGACAGGATACACGGATGGAAATTCTCAGCCAGGAAGGAGTTGGAACATTGATGGAAGCTACCATCATCCATGTCCATGGCAACCAAGTTCAAATGATCATCAAAACTGCTGCCCAAGCTCATCCAGCTGCCCGTGGATGATGCAAATGACTCATGTGTCATTCTAAACCAAACTGCTGGGCACCAAAGCTACGGAATTCTTTTTGGCCACAGGACTTCGTCCTGTCAAAGTACCCGAGCAGAGCCCTGATGATCCTGCCCTGAACACCAGCATTTCCCACATGTTCCTTGAAAATCTGCAAAAATCCATCAGTGAGACCAGAATTCTCGGGAGGAACACATAGAGAAAGGACACAGTCAGAAAACATGCACAATGGCATCAGCTGTATCCAATTGTTAAAATTTGCTCTAAGATGGGGAGTTGATAATCTCCACCAGGAATGGGAATGCAGAAACAGTTTCTTCAACAGCTGACTGCAGTCACCTTCTCCTCTGTTGGTTCCCCCCCCCCATCATCTTATTCTTGATAATGACAAAAGCATTAGAGTAAGACAAATAAAAGAGCCACTCCAGCTAAGAAAATAAAGCAGGCATTTACTATGGAAGAGTCTCATGGTCAAGTCAGATAAATTAGGACAGGAATTACCTCATTCAACAAATAATGCCAAGTACAGTAATTGAGATCTCATTATAGCCAGCTGGGATATCTTAAACAGACTGAACTAGATTTTAAAATGCTGCAATAGGGAAATACCCATCTTTCTTCAGACTATTTCCTGGCCAGACAAGCTGACCAAGTTGCACATGTCTCAGATAGAGAAAAAGGTATTTATATAAAGTCCTAAAATTTCTAACAGAAGTGAAAACAGAAAATCCCAACACAAATCCAAACTAGCATAAATTTTTATATCTGTCTTTCTATTTAAAAGAGGAATATCCAATCACTGGCCTTGTATTTCTAAAATATTAATTACTTCTAGAATTTGGATCTGAACTGCATAGCAAGCATTTGACAACATTTTGAACAGACTGTTCTTTAATTACAGCACACTTACAGCAATTCTAATGTTTTTATACAAGTCACTCTAAGAAGTCACTGAACCTGACTTGACAGGTTTCTAAAATAAACTACAGTATTCAGAGGCTGGTTTGGTCATGGCAGTGAAAATACATTTTAAAATAAGAAAAAAAAGAAGAAACTCTATACAAACAGGAACAACACTATTTGTAATTGAAACTTTCAAGCCATAATAAATTTGGTATAGATTAAAACCACAGTAAAATGGTATTCTAGGACAGCAAATTTACCTAAAATTCTGGGGCTTTATCAGATTGATAAGGCAAAAAGCAATTCCAGGTATCAGAGCCTTCTAAGATCCCAAATGAATAAATTTCTGGATTTATGAATTTGGGCCATATCCTGAGTATGACTCAAAAATATTCTTAAGTACGTTGAGGGAATACTGTTGATACCGACGTTTTTCCATTAACCCATTGAATTAATTTCACCAATAACAAACCAATTTGCAAATGCAAATGCCAAGATTACATTAAATGTCTTGGCAACAAAGCGCATTGGGAAAGGCAACAGAGGAATAAAAAGGCAGCTTGTTTCTTAGTCAATTCTAGAACCTCAAACTGGAAACCCCAACATGGTCAAGACAAGGTTAAAAAAACATAGACCTCCAAAACAAATATCTGATTTTTTTTGCAATCTATTTTGGACCACAGATTTGAGCCCTGAAAAATGACCAGGCCATTCAAATCTATGGGCAAAATAAATATTATTTTCCAAGGTTATATGAAAACTAGTAAGCCAGTAGCCAAAGTGCAGCATAAGGGCCGAACCTCAAGGAGATTTAAAATGCAATTATCAGAGGTCCTTGAGTGAAAGATAAAAATATCAGTAGAACTCAAGCCAAAGCCAACTTGCTGCCATTCTCAATGACTACAATGCATACAGACAACATAAAGGATAAAAATTTTGATATTTTAATAGATCATTTTGCTTCAAATTGGAACAGAAGTCCTAAGTTTTGTAACGCTCCAAGAAAAATCCACAGACAACAAAGAAATCCATTCATAAGAAGTTAAGGAAAAGAAAACCCAACCAAACCAGTTCAAGGAAACTATTAAACTAACTGCTTTAAAGACAGAAAAAACATTCTTACCAAAAAAAAAAAAAAAAAAAAAAAAAAAAAAAAAAAAAAAAGGAGAAAAGTAAAAATAAAAATGTATTAGCTTTATTTTCTCCTGTTTTTTCTAAGAAGTAACTTTTCCTTCTCACTTCACCTGATAAATATTCTGCAGTACAGCATTATTTAGCAATATCTACCCGTCTTTCTGATTTTGTTCTTTTTGGTTAGGCAAATTATAAAAGGCAAAAGCACTTTAAGGAAGTTTCCATGATAAAACAAACTTGAGATCAAGAATAATAGTAATTTTTGAGTTCTCTGGTAGTCTTATTGCATTTACCCTTCAAAAGCTACATCAATCCCAAATGCATTGTAAAAACTTCAGAGTTTTCTGAGTAGTCCTGTATCAAGAATACATCCAATCTTTAAAAGACATGGATTCGATTCACTTATTTTTAGCTGACACAAAAGGAATTAAGGCAAAAGGCTGCAATTGAACAAGCACCTAAGAATTACTATAAAGTGCCTTCCTAGGAAAGTGATTTCAGAGACGTGATGCCAAAAGATGCTGCCTAGGAATCACCAAACATCCTTCCCAGTGCTACAGCAACTGCCCACGGGAAGATGGATTTCCATCCCAGCCACACAGGGAGGAACTGTTAAACACTTAGCAATGTGTTTGCTGCCCTTCCCAGGTGCCCCTAAACTGCCTTGCACCTCTGGAAAACAGAGCCAACCCACATCTGCAAGGAAAACCCAGCCAAAACAACCCCGAAGGCTACACCTATCTGCCTCAGCTGCTTGGACTCATGAATGGGCCTCCTGAAAGTCAGCAGAGAACGTCAACACCTTGGGCCCCAAGAAACGTGGCTTGTTAGTTCTCCCCTCTAAACTCCTGCCAAGGAGATCTCTTGCTCTCTAAGTAGCCTACTGGCACCATTCCTACACAAGGCCAAGCTACTAAACTCCAGCACAGCTTCAGCACAGGGTCACAAGCTGTTTTGACATCAGCAGCTGACCCAGAAGTGCATCTGACACAGCAGACATTGAGTAACAGCTTCTCAAATGGCAGCAGACTGAAAAGGTTACGAATTCTCAGTGTGCTGCCTAAGAAATATCTTTTTGCAACTGCAAAGGAGAAAGCTGGACCTGAACAGAGAGAAGCAAGATGAATCCTTGCAGGCATGGAAGGAGCTGGGTCCTCAAACAATCCTGTACTTTACACATGAAGAACCTATTATCAGCCAGTTCTTGAATTGAATTATACTATAAACCAGGAACTTGAGCATCAGCTAAAATAAATTTGAAATAAAACCAAACACAACAGAAACTATCAATCTTCTTTGGGGCAAAGACTGAAATGTCAGGCTATTTTTTAGTTAATGAATATTCCAGACTAACAGAGCCTGAAGATGCTGTTTTGATCTGTGTTCTTCTGCAGAATGGATTAAAAAAGAAATTACATTTCTCAACATCTGGTGAAAGATCAGGTTTCCAAGGAGATGAAGTCTGGGCCTTGGATAAGTAGCCTTCTTGGATTTTTCCAACAAATTGAGGTAAAAAAGGCAGGTGCAATATGCAGTTAATGGCAGTGAGTTTCCTCAATATCCACCCCATTCAATGTGCAGCTCAATTGAATAGACATCACAGGTTATCTGACAATGTTCAAAGTGACTAAACACCCATAAAACCAATTGGATAATCACAACTGAGATTTCTTCCTCACACAAAAAAATCCTCAAAACTTAAACAGGCTTTCTAAATAACTCAATACACCAGCTCTTAGAAAGAAAAGCCTTCTGATTTTTTAAGTGAAAAAATTTTCTGCTTCAATGTCTTGAGTTTCAACTATGTAACACCTGAGCATCAGTTGGGATTTGATCTGACTAAACCTGGAACATATTTCCTACTGCAATGCACGACCACCACATACATACAGACATACACACACACCCACAGGCAGAGCACACCTTTGCTTTGCTTCATTCATTATCAATTTACTACCTAAAATCCATCTGCAGCAACTCTTAGAGAAACTGAAAGACCCAGACTGAAAGCTTTTTCACCAGGTTTGAAAATGCCATAAACCACCTTATTTGCATCTTCAAGCACCTCCAAGACATAGACCGTAATTTCTGTGGGTTGATCAAGCAGAACTTTCAATAACCAATTTCAAAACTTGGTAACTGAGTTCCAGTCAGCATCATCCAGTCAGCTACTGCATTTATCAAAATCAATTATTTCAAGCTGAAGCTCTCAAAATATGATGACAGCCAAAAATTAAAGTTTCAAAACATGTTTAATGTATCAAAGTAAACAGAGAAAGCTTAAATATTGCATTCTGTAAACTTGGTGGGAACCAAAAAGCTACACAAGATTAAAAATACGTATTTATTTTGGGCTTCTCTTTGCAGTCATTTGCATATGATATGCCTTTATACAGCTTTTGTTGAAGACAACTAACTTCAGAGAACTTCCTACCACTTGGGGATACAGGCAGCTGCTTTTTACTACTTTTCTGCCCTTTCTTAGAAACAGAACTATGGACAAAAGTGATGATGAAGGTTAAAAATGAGAAGCATGCAGGTTACAGAACTGAAACAGAAAGTCAGGACAGGATGCACCAAATTTACTTTGTTTTACTTAACAATAATGGACTCCTTCAGGTTTTCCTGTAGCTCCTGTCAAAATTCAATAACACAGGCAATAGGCCCCATGCTGAAAACAGCTTAAAATATTATATTTGAGCATGGAAACAGCACTTCTGTACTCCTGTAAACAAATTAACCTGCATGTCTCCTGGTATTTCCAGCATGCTTGATACCAATTCCCTTGGAAAAACCTGCCTTCCTCACCTGCAGCTCACAGGCTGCAGCTCTCACAGGTCTCAGCTTTGCCATCAGTCTTGCCCTGCATCAAAGAACTGTGTGCAACTTTAAGCTCCACCAAATAAATCCAATGAAAGCTCTCTGTTCTTACTCCTGATTTCACAAAAGAATCCTTGAGAGCAGGTATTTAAAGGAAAAAACAAATCTCCTATAAAGTCCCCCCACAAACATCACCTTCGTAATACATCCCTAGCAAGGGTCCCCAAACACAGCAGGTCTCTTGGGAGCAAGCAGTGACAGAGACATGGCAGCAGGCCCTAATTCCAGCTGTGGCTTTGTGGAATCCCAACTCCAGCCACCCGAGCTTCCTGACAGCCAAACCAAACAGCTTTCCTCACATTCTCTGTGGTGCTTCTCTCTTGTCTACTCTCCCAAAGAACTTCTTTTACAGAGCTTGAGCCTACACAACCCCACACACCACAGCTGCCATCCAAACAGACAATGCAAATGCACAGCACGGAAGAGAATATGTGATAAAACAGCATAAAACCCCAACGAAATGCTGTGGCTGTAGATTATTTTACACACTCGATTTCTACAAGCAGGCATAAAAACCCAAGAATGGTCATGAGAAGCACAAACCCACAGGAGTCAGAAGTAAAGCCTTTCCCCTTAATAAGCAGCTGTGGTTTAGAGTAACCAGAGAGAGGTCTGTAGTTCCTGATACTTCAAAGAGCTGTTTACATTTGCATATTCCTGGAGGATACAAAACATACCTTCTGAAGAAGGCAGAGTTTAACCTCAGCCTTCTGCAAGACCATTTACAGAGACAGTTAGCCAGAATTAATACTTAATTGGAACAAACATCCTTTCTTTTCTCCCTTACAGACTTAGCTGCAGCCCGTGTATTATCAGTCACTCAAGTTTAAAAAGTCCTTTTGATAAAAGAAAAGATAAACAGGTAGGACACGTGCTTTTAATATGAATATGTTAAAAAAAGAAACGTATTATTTTGAACGTTGAAGTTCCAGAATTTAAAAAAAAATCTACTTAGAGATTGAATTTTGAAAAGAGATTAGAGTCAAAATTATTCAAGCAGACGATCACGCTCTGCAGCTGACCCTTTCTACCTCACATACTAAGGAAATACTTTAAAATTCCAGCAGGCATATTTGCTTCCAAGGCAAGAAAACACACCCACTTGTTCCTTCACCGTTATTTTCCAAGTACGAAAATCTTCCCAAAACTGTTATAATCGAGGCACTGGAGTAACAGAAACCTCAGCAATTAAAAATGCGAAGTGATTCCCTTGCCTCCCCAAGCGCAAAATCCTGATCTTGGGAAGCCACCTTCGTGCTCCCGGTGCGTTACGTTCACTGCTGAAGGAAAACCTTCCTCTCCTTGCGACAGGAAAGGCGCGCACAGGTGTCCGACAGGGCACCGCGAAAGCTGCTCGGGACTAGGGGGATCCCCACGGAAAACGCCCCGGCGGGTGCCCGGGATGCTCCGGCCGGACACGAGGAGCCCCCGGCCGTGGGGGCTGGCACCTGCCCGCAGGTGGGACCGGCCACCGTGCGACACAAACAGGGAATTCCCGAGCACCGCCATCGTTCTGGGCTTTCACACAGGGCCTCCCCGATCCTGGAGTGACCGGCGGAGACCCCGGGGACCCGCTCGGCCAGGGCCGCTCCCGTGGCGGGGGAAGGGGCACAGACCCTTCTGTGAGACCCACCCGGGCCTCCCCGTCCCTGGGGGCGACTCGCACCGGGGAGGGGGCACAGCCCGGCACGCCCCCCCGGAGCCACGGGACCGCCCCTGCCCTCCGCGGGACCCCGGCCCGGCTCTGCCCGCGGCTCCGGGCCCGCCTACCAGCCCCGTCCCCTCCGGTGCTG
>VZRQ01010231.1:137979-170074 GCA_013397975.1 Machaerirhynchus nigripectus | reverse complement strand
CAACGCCCGCCCTCCCGAGCGCCGGCAAATCCCCGGGCGGCCCCGCGGCACCGGCCAATCGGAAGCGCGGCTGCTGGCCTTGGTCCCGCCTCCCGGCCGGGGGCGGGGCCGAGGGATGGCGGGTGGGGGGGCGCCGGCGAGACCCGGATGTGGCGNNNNGGATGTGGCGATGGCGGCGGGGTTGGCGAGGGTTCGGGGCGGGTGTGCCCTGGGCGGTGGGGAGGGCTTTGCCTCGCCCGCGCTTCTTCCCAGCGGTGCCGCCCGCGGCTCCCGCCCGCTCCCCGCCCCGCCGCTGGGCCTCGCCCTTGCCGCTGCGTCACTGCCGTGTGACGTTAGCCCAGGTCGTGACGTCACGCGCCGAGGTGTGAAGGTCATGGCGGCGCTGCCCCAGCGTGGCCGCTGTCCCTGGGCCTCCTCTCCTTCTTTCCCTCGGCGGCGAGGCCCCGGCCTGGCCCTGGAGACCGCCCTTGTGCCTCAGGGAACCGGTGCCGTGGTGTGACGACCCGTCCACTTTTAGGGTCAGCTTCTCTGGGCCTCAACACGTGGGCGCTTTGCCCTCGCCCCGCCCTGCCAGAGGGGCACCATCGTGTCCTTCAGCCCACCGCCACCTCGGCTGCATGCATCCATCCGTCCGCAGGTTCCCGCTGCTGTGGCAGCCCCACGTCACCCCGCCAGGTGTGTGCGTGGGTCCCAGTACCCTGTCACGGAGTCTGTGTTGTGTCACACGCCGCCTCTCTGAGCCCTCAGCCTCCGGCTTGTCTTGGAGGAGCGTGTGTGACGTAGTGTCTCTGTCCCTGATGCTCCATCGCCTCCCAGCGCGGGCACACAGTGCCGGAGCTGTTCACAGCAACCAGTTCTCTTCAGCGTGTGCAAAAGGCCAGCGATGGAATGAGGTAAAGCCATGTACTGCACCATACTCTAGTCTAAATTTAGACAATCCACACAGCAGTGTAAAGGGGATGTGTTGCAAGAACATAATCACAGCGTAGCTGCTCTCAAATGCAAACATTTGCTAAACGTGATTGCGTGATTGCTGCATCAGATTATCATTGCCACATCCTAATTGTCTTAACATTTCCTGTCCTGTGATGCCACATCCCAGAGGTTTGGTTTACGTTTCCTAGTGAAACATCACCAGGGAAGTGTGGATTGCAGCAGGATTGCGTCACGGCGTGGTTGTGGTTATCCCAATCCACTGTCGCAGGGCAAGGGCTCAGCCCGGGACAGCGTTGACAGCTCGTTTCCACCTAATTGAATGGGGACTAAACACAGGAACAAGTGGCCCCTGCTGGATACAAACTCTCTGTTCACATCAGGATATTCCTACTCGGGAGAAACCCTCCAGCAGAACAAGTTAAATGAAGTACCCTACATTAGCAGAATGGAATTGTATACCACGAAGAAAGAGGAGAAAATGCATCCTTTTATTTCCAGCAAAATGGTGCTGCTTTGGTTTGTTTTAGTGCACAGAAGTTCTGGAGGTGGAGAAGTCTCCTTGACTACTTCTTTCAACTAAGTCTTTGTAGTTTTGCTCATTGTTTCTACCCATCTGTGGGAATAATCTTCTTCACGGACTCAATCACATACTGTCTGTTTTAATGAGCCCAGTGCCTGTTGTAGGGAATGATGCCAAGAGTAATGATCTTTAGCTATTTCTGTAGGAGAGCAGCTTAGCAGGCCATATGTCAGATTTCCCAGTGAATGATTGTTTTGAGTTGTTTTTATACCATAGTTTCTATTCATGAGATATTGAAGAAAATAACAGCATCTGGTTAATCAAATTCCGAATTTCATGGATGATATATATCAGTCCTATCCTGTGACTTCCCTTGAAATAGATTGTCAGGTCAGTGCAGGGAATTTCTATCTGTAGGTAAGTCAGGGATCTTAACACCTTAAAGTTTTAGGGGTGAAGAGCTAAGAAATGACAGTTTGAAGTTTGACAAGACCCAAGTTCAGCTCCTGACACCAAAAAAGTTTGCACCACCCTTCTACCACGTATTTCTTTAGACAAAAGACAAACAGGAGAGGTGAGGCTTGACCAAAGGTAGAACATTTTCTCCTTGCAGGGTACTTGAGGGAGCCCTTGAAGCAGAACACCCCACAAATCGTGGGAGCTGCTGGGCAGACCAGCTCAGTTGTGTGCTTGGCTCAGGGCACTGTGCACTGGTGTGTCTGATACAAAAGCAAAAGCATTTCCTCACCCAGACAACTCTCACCTGATTAATTTTCAGATTTTAAGCTTTTTCTTTGTAAGAATGTAGTAAATTAGATATTAGGCAGAACTTGAACTGCCTCCTTAGCTGTGTTAATATCTTAATGGTTACACCATGTTTAGACACCAAAATTTAGACTCATTTTCAGCTTAGAATTACGATTTAAAAACAGGAAGAGGGTGTGCTATGTGGCAATTGTACTGAAAATTGTGTTTTATTAATAGAATATTGGAACAAGTAGCTCATGTCCCAGCTGATTTTCTTTGCTGTATTCACATTTGAATGCTACAGTAACCACTTTTCTGGTCTTAAAGGTTGAACTTTGTGTCAAGAAGAGTGGCAGATACGATCTCCGTTAAATGCAGCCTATCTAAGGCATGATAAGGCCACGTCAGTGGTTTCACTTTAGAATCTGCAAGTTTTTAAATCTAGACAACTATTTCCATGCAGAAAAAGGAATCTGGTTTCTCAACTGATAATCCAAAAACTGATAGTGCTTTTTTTGTTTGGTTTTTTTGGGCAGGGGTTGCCTTCAAGCAGTCTTGATATGTCTCTGGAACACCCACAGATATTCAGAAGTAACCAGCCAAATTAGTCCTTTGATGTTTTAGTTGTGTTTTCTCTGAAACATGATTCATGACCCCATTTAGAGATACAGAGGACCCAAATCTCTGAGTCTTTGGAGGGTGAATTTTTGTGCAATAGTTTGGAGATAGAATTTTATGTGTTTATTTTTTAATGTCTTCCAAAATATGCCCAAGATGTGATACCTATTTTAGCACCTAACTGTGGATCCAACTGCTTTAGAGCATTTTAAACAGCTGCCGTTTGTTTACAGGTTTTCAGCCATGCAATATAAATTAACCTATCTTACCCTCTTATCCAATCTCTTCCTCCATTTGTCTCGAGACATACAAGCTATGATCTTACCTACAGCGGGAGAAGTCAAAGCTCACAGGAAATTATCAAGACTTAATAATTTGCATATCTGGATTTCTTGTTCTGTCTATACATTTAAAACCCCAAAGATTACTGAGCTTTATTTCTGACCCTGTTACATGGAGTTGGTGCCTTGCTTCAAACCAGTTATGAGGGCAGAAGAAACAGCAAGCTATGGCTTGGATTGTTTGCAGACTGATGCAAAAAATCTCACCGTGGTGACCTGTTTACTGTACTCTGCCACAACTCATGTGTGGCTGGCTCAGACCTCTTCAAAAGAAAGCTTTTATCATAATAAGCTATTGCAGACTCATTCTTTTCCCAGTTCATCAAATTCTTGAGTTATTACAACACCTAAGCCAGGGTTTTTCTGCTTTTGTTTGTCTAAATGCTTACTGCTCTAAGGGTGCACCTCAATGTGTTTCGACATTTGAGCATTAATTTCATAAATATAAAGCAAGAAATGTTGACTTTTCCATGTGCCTGCTTCCTTCTGCGCTTTTTAGAACCCATACTTCTTCCTCCCAGCCTTTATCATAATTTCAAGGGCTAAAAGCTTGTTTCAGGCAAAAAGAGAAGATTCTTATACAATCCACTGATTTCAGCCCTGTGGTCTCTGAGAACACCAATTAATATTCAGAAACTCAATAGGAACTCCCAAGAGTTGGGAATCCACTGTCTGGCAGCATAACAGGAACAGGAAGAAGAATCTGAGGAGGAAAATCAGGCTAAAGCCAGGGAATTAAGAAGTTCTAAGTACTTCTTTGAAATATATTTTCAATCTTTACGGAAGGTTCAGGACAAAGAATTTCTATCTTTATCTGGATTCGACCTTAATGAGGATTAAAGCACTTCAGAGTTTTTACTACATTAAAAGTATATGGAATTGAGTTTGTATTTCAGAGACTGGAAGTCTCAACTTGAAGGAGGCATGGTAAACTGTAAATATGTTAAGAAAATTTTAGTGAATGAAATACTTTAGGGTAAAAATTCTAAAAGGCTGCAGCCTTTTCAAATAACAGCATTTCTTTTTTTCTTTTTTCCTAGGATTTTATGAAAATGTTTGCTAGAGTTTTATTTATCATTTTTGTTGATAAGAAATCAGTATTCATTCTTGGAGTAATTTTGAGTCAACACCATATTTATTACTTACTTTTTTTTACATATCATATATAAACCTAGACTTAGCTGGTATGAGATTCTTCCCTCCACAAAAAAGAATTAAGAATTCCAGAAGTTATTTTGCTAGCAGAGAATTGGGCCAAAGACACTCTTGAAATTGCTGACCATGTTTCTTCAAGTTTTAGTGAGGGCACTAAGATTCAGGGTAGAGTTTTGCTGCCTTTTCTCGGTAGGGGTCTTACAATTTTCTATGTTCCATAAACACCAAAACTTTTCCTTTTGGTACCGAAATGAACAGAGAATGAATTTCAACCAGCCTTGATTTGCTTCTTCAAAAGGGTAAATAAGAAGCAGAAACAGTTGAACAGAAAAGTATAGTTGAAATTGTAAATGCCATTTAAATAGTGGTTTTTTTAACTAATTAACAGCCACGGACTGTATTAATTAAATAAGTCTAATATCCTCCCTTTTGCAGATTGGAAAAACAGGCCTGGAGATTAATGAGTTGGTCAGGATTACACCCACATATTAAGTCAGATGCAAAGCCACAATTAGAACTGGAGCAACTCATAGCAGCCCTTCTAAAGAGTTTGGGGAGTCACTCAGCACCTCCAGTTGGTTTTTCATATCAGTTACACAAAACATTTTACTTGTTTTCCAAATACAAGGAAATCATAATGCTTAGGACACGTAATTTGAAAAGAAGCTTTGCAATCTATAAAAGTTAAGGGCTTGATTCTCTTTTTAGTTAGTGCTGATAACTCTAATAGGAGTTTAACAATCCATGGTGGGAGGATGGATTTCCAGATTGAGAGGCTGTAACAGGACAGTGGGACAGTGACTCTATTTTTTTGGTGTTTCATCTTGTAAATATACTAGACCTTATTCTGGAGTTTTTACTTAATTCTTACAAATTCAAAAAATTCAGCATTGGTTTCATACTTGTTCCATTAGGCCTCTGGAGTGAGGCCTGCAAGCTCTCGGGGTTAAACACATGACATAGGTTGTTCTTCCCCTCAGCATTACATCTTTCTGTGCAGGGTTTTAGGATTAAGATGCTTTCAAAGCCGTGAGTGGCTGCAGACAGGAAAAAGGGAAAGAGCAATGCATCTTCCGTGTTGTGTGCTAAGCTACGACTTCTCCGTTGTCTATTAATTAACCAGTCTGTTAATACTGCTTTGGTACATACTAATGTTAGACAAAAAAACAGTTTTGTTGCTAGAGAAAAAGCTGCTATTTAAAAACCAGAGCAAAAGCAGATTAATTCTGAGGCTTATGAGTATATCAACCAGTAGGTGTGCCTGGAGTGTTTTAAATGGGAAAGGTGGGAGGACACCGTCGTGTTATTAGTACATGTAGAAAGACAGGAAGTACTTAGGGAAGGTTTCCCTCTTGTTCTGAGTTCCAGGAAAGTTATTCAGCCAAACACATGAATCACAAAGCAGACTGGAAGGGAGTTTCTGTGTGGCATGAAAATAACAATCTTAGAGCCTGAGAAGTGAAACAATTTGATGCTTTTGTTCTGCTGCAGATTTTTTGTGGAAAATAACAACCCCACGAATAGCTGACAATGAAATGTCTTAGTGCATGAAATGTGAAGTTTATATAACAGAGAGTGTCTTACTCATCAGCTGCTCTATTTTAAGCCCTGCTCAGCATGAGGACTTTCATTTTGTGATCTATTTGGACAGCAGCTGGTACATTAGAGTTTTACGTTAGCTGACATCTTTACGATCTAAAGGATACTTAACCTAATCCTGTAAAACCTCTTCTCATATTTGTGCTCAGTCACTCATATGCCATCTCAGTGTCTTGGCTATCCCCATGTATATTTTCTGTCTATACGTCATGTTAAAAAATGGTCAGTGCATCAACAGCATTAAAGTGATGTTTTGTGGTGATTTGATCAAAAAATGTATGTACATCAGATGTCATAAAATGGATGTGCCATTTCAGTGACTGCAAAAGGCAACGAAAAGGAATCCATAGTAACATATGTTGGAGATAAATTCCAGCAACTTGCACAAATAACAGAAAAGATGGTTATGTATTAATCATTTTATACAACGATGAGCTACTTGCATGATTTAGATTCACTTGGAAATATTTACATCGTGGAAGGATGAAATGGATGCCAAGTTGCAACTTAATTCCAAAATCCAGCAATTATCAAGTAGTTTCCCTCTTGCCATAAAGTCCTAGGACTTCATCTATCTGTTCATGCAGGAAGAAAAGTCTTTTCCATCTTTGTGGATTTTAAATCCCACTCAGCTCTAAACAAACGACAAAGTAGTCCTGACAGAAGCTAAAGTTACCTGTTCCCAGAGATGCTTGGGAAAAAGGCTGATGAGGAGAAAGGACAAAATAAGGCACTGTTGAGGGATGGCCTCTATTGGACCCTCGAACACAGTATGCAGTGCAGCTCCCTTGCAATGCTCTTCCCTGAATCCCACACCTTTGAGACTCTCCCTTGGCCCCACCAGCCCTTGGGCCCTGATGAAGTCGCCTGACCTGCATGCCCAGGAGCTGTGCTCTGGGGGATGTGAACTGGAACCTGAAGGTGGGAGGCGTCAGGATGTCCCACTGAGGAGTTCAGGTGCTGTAAGGGTAATTTGACTCTTTTTTCAGCAGCAAAACTTGCCCGGGAAAGGCAGAAAGCTGCTTTTCTTTGCACGTTTCATTTCCCACGTGAGTGACCTGCTATCCACTGTGTTTTGTGTGTTTAGCTGGCCTTGCTTGTTGAAATCTTAAGCACCAGTGTCATAGTAAATGTATTCTCACCCAGACTGCTGCTACAATCCCTTGGGTTTGAAGGGAGGGATTTAACAAAGGAAAACGAGGGGGCTTTACCCTCCACTTGTTCCCCATGACTGGTGGCCAGGAGGTTCTGCACCATGTGACTCACAGTCCTGCAGCTCCACTTTCGTGCTGTACTCGTATCAACCACTCGTTTCTCCTGCAGCTGCCCAAACAGTTGGAACTTAAAGCAAAGCTACAAAGCTCCCTCCCACATCTGACACAGGCCCCACCCTCTCCACACCCACTCCATGACTTCATGAATCTGCTTATTAATTATGTGCATGTCACTGGGAGTGGCATAAATTTTAACTATTCTTGTATATTGCACTTCTTTGATATCAATGTGTTGTTTATATTTCCCTATGTGGCCACAAACATGAAAATTAGGGCCTTTATACAGTGATTTCGACTCATATAAATTATTATTCTATGCTTTGTGAGCAATTCATTTTGCTTTTTACGTCTGAAAAAACCCCAGTAGTTCTCAGTGTAGTGAGCAAGAAGATGATCATCAAAGTGACCTGTTACACTGTTTATCTTAAACATAACACAGACCTATCCACTCACTACAAGCATGTGTTTGGAGACAAGAAGGGCGCAGAAGGACTAGTCTGGATAACAGTCATACTGCTCTTGAGTCAGTCCTGCTGATGTTTCTTCAAAGTGTGATACAGCAGCTTGACCATGGAGTCAGAGGGAGTGGAGGGAGCATAACTAAAACATTCATTGTTGCCAGATAAATGAGGGGCCGTAAGGCTGCCCCAGGAGCCCAGGGCAGGGCAGGTGGGACAGTCTAAGCAGATGGTAATGGCTTGCTCTGAGTGCTACAGATTTTTTTTAGGATATATTAATCAACACATTTTAACCACCAAAACAATGCAATTTTTAAATAAAAAATGCCAGTGGGCAGTTGCACTTTTTGTCCAGTACTACTTCAATAATTTTCAAGTCATGCTAATGAAATTTAAGATACTCTGTGTATGCACTTACTGTGTTTATTTCCCTGTCCATTTCTTTGCTTCCTTGGATGTGCTTCCAGGAAGTTGCCTATTTATAAGCTTTCTGTCATCTCCAGGTGGCCTATGAACCAGGGTTTGAAACAGAGATGAAGAAGCGATGCGTGAGATTACAGGGGAGTCTTAACAACTTAATGACAGACAAACCTGCAACACCCAACAAAATAAAATCCTGGTCTGTGCTTCCTCACATACTCCTCCTGCAGGCTCCTCAGCCAGAGAGCCCAACCTTGCTGTGATACCTACAACTCCCTTCCTTCTATGGAAAGAAAATTTATGCTAAAAGTCTTCCCTGCCTTCTTAGGAGGGTAATCCTTTTCGGTATGTGGTTTTCTACTGTTGTTTTACACTTGATCTTTTAATTAATTCCAACTCTGAGGTGGAAGTAGCAGCTTGGGGTAGCCAATTATTTAGAATTTCCTTAGGTTTGCTTCCATAATCCTTATGCTGCTGTCATACTTAATTATGTTGATGGCATAAAACAGCATAAAGTTTCAAAGCATTCTTTTTAATACTTTTAAAGTTTCTCAAGATTTTCCACTGAAATACAAGATAAAAATGAAAATCATTGCTCTTTTTGCTGGCGTTCTGTTGTGATAATTCTTTCTTCACATTATCTTTCTGTTTGTGATGTTAGGTACTAGCTTGAGGTTCAGAGGGTAAAAGGCTCATATGCCACAAATAATAATGTCAGTTGATCAATAATTGTATTAATTGGTCAATATGAAGATTTTGCCTCTAATAAAAACCTCAGACTTCTGTTACTTGGCCTGCATTCCGACATTTCTACCTCTTGCATTTGGTATTTCTCATGAGTACTGAATTCCCAAATATGACTAAAAAAGGAAATCATACACTTTTTGGAAGTAAGAAGGGTAGCCAAGATTCTCTTGGCACACTAGAAATGCATTTTGTATACCTCTTGTAACCTTATGGAAGCCGTTTGGGTTTTGTAATAATCTGTGATTTGTGTAATGAATGTACCCTAACTCAGCATATCTGCAAAAGTATGCAAGGTAGCTCTGAAACTGGAAGTGCAAATAAGATGACAAAGAAATGGCAAGAAAATTGTTGTCCAGATGGTATCTTCATTTTTCATGGCATTACCCTGATCCGGAGTTTAAAATTTCATGAAGACGTGAAAAACAGTTCTGGCAAATGGGGAAAGTAGATGGAGGCGTGATGAACCAGCAAATCATACCTGTGAGAGACAGTAAGTGTGTATTTCCCTCAGCTAACACAGGCCCAGAAGGTCTCACTCCAGACCTACAATTAGTCCTGGAAGACAGTTCTGATTCTGTAGTTATCAGTGGCCTAAAGAAGAGAAGGTGGTCACACAGTTTGTCTGATGGTACCAAAGCTACAAGAGTGAGAGAGTATCTATTTGATTGTGCTGGCACATTTTATCTGTTTGAGTCGTCCTGCACCTGTGTAATGCATGAAGCCTGCACATACGTTGTAGGATTTTTTCTATTATAGTCATTATTTTATCTTCCAAGCAGATGTGATTTGCTAAAATGTATTATTGAAAAGATTTGTCTTCTGTTGTTGGTAATTTCTTTCTTATTACAGCAAGGAATGCATGTGTTTTTCTTTTTTTCCAAAGGTGTCTTTTTTTGAGGATGACGGTGTTTGAGGATTGACGTTGTGGTTGGTTAAACAGTGTTTTGTGGCTTGGGCTGTCACAGGGAAGGCAGTTAAACATGTACATGCCTTATTATTACAAGGCAGATATGTCAATAAACCATCAGATGAGTGTTGGCTTGTCTTAGGTATTTCTGTGTCTGTTAAACTCGGGGCTGCCAGCAGAGGATGAGAAAACATTCTTAATGGTGCTTGGTGTAGACTAACTCAGATGTCACTGGCCATTGGTTGCATAATCTCTGTAACTACAATCCTAGTCCATGAAAACCCTTCTTCTTCAAAGGGGCCTTTTTTAGTCTTTTCATGCATATTGTTATTCTTCCTATTCACGTAGTAACCATTTTTACCTCCTATTTGTCTCTGCTTTTAAACTAGTTCGAATGCACTCAGTGCTTTAAAAACAAACCTTTAAAGGCATTTCCCTTTATTTTCTCTGAGAAGCCATGGTAAATGCCATACGCTTTTAAGCAATTAAAAGGCTTTGTGACTTTGTTTTTTATGTTGTTAATGCAGTTGGTACAGATTCAATGGGCTTTCATACATAGCAAATCCATCATATATCTATTTTCTGTCTCCCGGCACCTCTGTTAGTTTGATGTTGGGCTCTGAGTAGCTCTTCATATTTCCATGGTTACAAGTAGTCACAAGGGTTCTGTTAACCCCCAAAGGCAAAGTGATTATGTCTCTCTTTTTTTGTTAAAAGAAGCATAAAATGAACAAATTAGACTATAGATATGAAAAGATTGTTTAAAATGTTTCAAGACAAACTTTTAATTTTCACTCACTCAACAAGTGTTGGAGTCTTTGCCGCAATTATGGCTATGTCACACTTTTTGTAAAGATGAGTTTTTACCCGAAAACCTGAAGGATCTTTTTTCTTCTCCTTTTCATTTTGATTGAGATTTATGATCGATTTTGAAGGCAGTGGATTTAGAGCAAAAAATGCAGGTTCAGAGCTATCCTGTGATCAAATAATCAGCAGTGACCATAATCATTACTATGCATACTATTGCTTATTGTCAAAGGTAGAACAAATGGAGGTAAAAAGAACATTAACTTGCTGAAGAGCACAGGTGTAGACACATCCACATCAGAATTGCAGATCTCAAGTTGCTGTATTTCTTTCTGAAAAAAAGACTGTCAGAAAGTCCCTTCTGACTTTCAGATCTCACCTCTTGTCAAAGCCTAGATTCTTCCCTATAAATTAAGTGCAGAGAGCTGCACCTTCTGTGAGTGGATGAGAGATGTTAGAGATCCTTAATAGGAGAAGGCTGCTGGAAGGAACAGTGTTTTTTCTGAGAGGCTTTCTCAGACTGAAGCAGTAGCAGTTTTTTGCTGTAGAATAGACTTAGGTAGCTGTGATTTGTTACAGTATCCTGTGATGAAGAGCTCTGAATCAAAGAGAGGTTTCTGGATCTTCCATGGACAGAACAGGTAGTGAGCTGCTGAGGGCAGAGAAGTGAGAGGGAGTGATAAAAGAAAGCTGGAGAAAAGTCTCTTAACAGGAACAGAATATCTTGTCTACTGAAAGGGTTTTGTACAGTGATAGAAGCATTGGCTGGAACTGCAGAAAGGGTGAAACAAAGCTCTGCCAGGGAAAGAGACTGAGACTCTCTTACCACCTATACAGTGTTATTGCTTCAGTGCATACAGCAAAAGCACCAGAATCTTCCCAACTGAAGAGGAGAAAATGCCTCCTTTTCCTTTCTTTCTGGCAGTTTTCTTTTTAGCTGGGGGTACTGTAATTGCTGAATCTCCAAGCTAGTAGAGGCATAAGCTGATTTTATGGTAAAGTAGCAGGTAATACTGTAAAACAACAAGTTGTTTAAATAGTACAGCCATAGGGAAAAGTTTATTCATGTGGGAAATGGACCAAAAAGCACCTATCATATTCTACATATTCACCTGAAAGACAAACAATAGTAAAACACAACAGTCTATATGCTCAAAGGGAATTCTGAGTGTTAATGAATGTTCAGAATCCCAGTGGAGTGCACGGGTTATATTCAGACATAATGCATGGGAGGTGCTAAAGGTTTTATAATACAATGTAGCTAAACACTTCCAAGCAGAAACATTGTCCCAGTGCATGTATGAACAGTGACTGAGGAAGGGAGTAAAAAGCCTCTGGAGTGGTGATTGTGCTGGCTACTCCTCGTTGGTACCTAACTGTTGTAGTCTTCAGGTGCCGGATTGTGAGGCAAGGTGTGCATGTCCGGGGTGTTGTAGGTGCCAATGGCCGTTTCAGACACGTGTGAAGCAACAATTATGCAGAGCAAACGCAAAGATCGTGCTTCCAATCTGACAGTCAGGCCAGCTGTGAGCCCAGGGAGCAGGGTTTGTGGACCTGAACCTGCCTGACGAGGTGGTGGCAGGATGTCAGAGTGCCACCAAGCATCTAGAAAGGAGCATAACAGCACAAAGAACAGGGTTTGCTGGTGAGAATTTTGACAGCCCATTTCAGATCCAGCTGTGACTTTACCAGGTGAATCAGGTGCCAAAAAATGGCATCTCTTGGATCTCAGGATTTTCTCTCTGACAGGTTTAAAGTTCTTAGAACTGTGAATGTATGAGCTTGCTTGCTCCCAAGGAGTGTTTGGGCCTTTTTCAAGTCAGGGTTACATGTTTTAAGGTCCTTTCATCACTAAGTTTTCTTCTAGTAGTGCAGTTAAAAAGAGACGAGGAAGTTCTCTCACTTTTTCTGTGACTATATTTTTGTTGGATTGGAGCGGTTTGGTTCAAGCTCTTTGTGAGTGTGTCTGTAAGAACAGCAGTGCAGGATACTCAGAATGTTCCAGGCAGTAATTGCCAAGGTAACAAAGTTAGAAAAGGAAAATATTTGGTAGATGCATAATTAGTGTGGAATCGTTCTGGAATCATGTAAATTGGCATGATAAATTCTAATTATACGTCAAACCAATTCTTCTGTCTCCAGAGTAAGAAAATCACTCCTTTGGAATTTCAATGGGAAATGAATTCATTATAAACTCACTATCAAGAAACTAGAATATCCTAATATTTGGTTAAAATATTCTAGCATTTTGTAACATATTGTTACTTCAGTGCTTCTAAAACTATCATTGACTGCAGTAGAGCTTGTGAGTAGCTTGTGAATCTCTGTGTATAAATATAAATTTTCCTCTCAGAACAGTAGTTTTGCTATTTGCCTGGAAAAGATCCTTGACTTCTCTATATGACAAAAATCATTTTGTAGAAAAAATTTTCCTTCATAGACTGTGCTAGAATAGCTCTGGCAAGGATGAGACAAAAGCTATTTTATAGAAAAACAAAAATACTCCTATTAGGGATGGAAGATTAGAGCTGATCCTTTCCTGGGTGCTTCAGACCTGGAGTTTTTGATCCTACCAACACTTCAGGCTAAGTCCCTCTATGAAGAGCGGTTCAGTTGTTCATAGGCCTTTCACTAGAATACCTACATGATGAATTGGAAGAAATTTGTTCCTTGGTGCCCACAAGAACATTTTTTTGTTCTAACCTGTCTTTACTTGTCCAGCTATTATTGTTTGGAAAGCAAACTTTTGGGGGAGGTCAGATGTTTATTTTATCATAAAATCTTGTTAAGGTTCTAAATTCAGCTGCAACCCTCCGACCACTTTGAGAGGCCAAGGCCCAAGGATGAGCCCTTTGTTTTGTTGCTTTCAGGGGAGCAGGAGCAGAAAATAAGGAATTCTTTTTCTTATAGAGAAAAAATTTAAAAGTAAGAGCTTTCTTGTTATTCTGCAATATTTTTACAAGTTTCCATTATCATTGTTCAGCTTGCATAAATGTCCTAAAAACACTTAAAGCAGGTTGTATCTTAGCAGTGCTTATCCAGGAGTTTCACCTCATTTGCTAAAGCAGATTCTGAGCTTCCCAGGACCCAAATTGTACAAAACAATCTGCAATTCTTCCTTTTCCATGTGCTCTGGTTCTGGTGATGAAGGTGGAAAGGCTATCACAGAAGCCATGAGGGAGCGTTTTGTCAAATTTTATTAAGGTTTTTGACTCATGAGAAACATTTTTATATGTTTGCACTTTTGGGTAGCAAGCCTGGAGTTTGTCAAATGTGTACAAGAGTTATGTTAAAAGAAAGGACATGGGAAAGTAGTCTCATTGTGCTGGGATAAAAGAAAGTATCAAATGAAATGTAACTTCAGATTTTTAACTCACCTAATCAGGAGTTACCGCTCAGATATCTGAGCATGTGGTTGTCTCTCAAAACTCTCTCATTATTTAAGTATTTATTGAGTTTGCACTGAGAAACTTAGATCCAAGTCAGAGAAAAATATTTAGCAATTATAAGAGAAAGCATTATTTAAGATCTTTCTACAAATAAGGCAATAGCAAAAACCGAGTTGCATTTTATTGTGTGAATATATGATTAAATTTGTGTTTGAAAAGATCCTTTTCTATCCATGAACACTTAACATAGATCAGAACCCAGAGAAGTGATTGCAAGAAAGTTCAGTGCATGTAACCTCCAGCAAATTAGCCTGTGGTCAGTCTGGCTGGTTTGTTGCTGCTGCACAGCACTTTTTGTGTTCTGTGCGTTTGCAGCGTCTCCTGCATGTGTTGGATGCACCAGGAGAGGGCAGAGCTACACAGGTGTAGTCACATACACGGGATCTGCGCTGGGTGGTTAAAGGAGAAGGGGAAAACTCTGTGAAAAGATTCGCTGGCAGCTGTTATCTAATGTTCGCCTAAAATCAGTTCCTCGGATATTCAGAAATTATGTATTTTCTACATAAGTGTTTCATTTCTGCTCTGCTGCCAAGGAATGCTTCTGAAGGAAATGATTTCTGGGTTTTCATGGCACTGTGAGGGGAGCTCCAGCATTTAACTGGATTATTCAGTGTCCACTTGAAACAGAGTTATCATTTTCACTGTTGAAGGTTACTGTAAATCTAGTTTATTTTGATTTTTTCCCCTTTTTTTTCCTAACTATAGTCTGATTTCCCCTTTAATTATTTTGAGAGTTATTTTTTTCCCCTTCTTCAGGTTTAGAACAAAATTTTCTAAACCAAAGTGCCTACTTTTAATATATATTGTAAAATAGTAGCCACATTAGCTGTAAAACAGATTAAAATCAGTGTTTCTCTTGAAAACCTGAATGGAATGGAATGAGACAGTTATTTTCTGTAGAGAACCTGATTTAAAGGCCACTCACTGAGAGTGACTTCAATCAGCCAGTGTACTTTGGGTAAACTGGGCTGTTGATAAAGTGGGATTTTTTCAGAACACAAGCCAAGCTTCTTCCCCAATGGTTTGCAGCTTGAGTAAAGAGAAGGGGTGATAGTCCCAGAGCAGGACTTGGGGAAGAGGAGAATGGGTGGGTGAAGGACAACTGAGGTGACAGTGACCTTCACTGTTTGTTTTGGTACCATTTTTTGCCTTATTATCATAGGTTCTTTCTAGGAAAGGCAGTACTGTTGGGTTTTTTTTTTTTCCTCTGGGAATTAGATAGATATAATCAAAGAATCCTAATATTTATGCTGCAATAAAAATTATTCATGCTAATGGTAAGTAGCTGTAATAAACTTTATTTTACAATTAATCTACAAGTATTGCGTTTGAGCCGTTTTTTTATATATTTAAAAAATGGCAGGAGTGTGCTTAAGCAAGTTCTTGAGAGCTATACAGTATAGTTGGCTCAATATATCATCAAAATGAAATGGTGAAAATGGTGTCATCATCCTCATAGTCTGGAGGTAAGTAGGCAGCAGGATTTGGGAGATATTTAAATCACTCACAGTAAAAGCAAAAGAGTCTTTTGCAGGCAGAAAATACCAATATTATTGCAAAAGTGCTGTTTTAGGAGCTATAATCTATATTGACCTCTGTCTAAACTAAGAGAGGATTGGGGTTTTTTCTTTAATTGTAGATCAGGAATGCAATCTTTGGTATGAAACACACTTTGCAGATCATATGGGGGCTGTCTCAGCCCAACAGCTGTCTCTTCATCAAGCTGGAAGATAGTTTGATCTCCCAGAATCTCTGTCCCCAACGTGTTGTCAGTTCAGATCCTCTCATCTGGGCTTATTGGACCGGTATTATGTCATCTGTATGAACAATTCTGACTGCCCTGCTGTTTTACTAGATACCATCTAATAACTTGGAGTAATATGAGTGCCATAATTGCCACATATAAATATATTGCCAGCATTGTGACTTACATCCTTCCAATAGAAATTGACTTTTTATGAGTTATGTGACCTCTGTTGTTGATAACTCATGTGATAAGCTCATATAGTTGTACAGTATTTCTATACCAACCCCATTACACAACATCTGTGCCCATGAGACACAAGCCCAGCACCTGTCTAATGTGAAACAGTTTGGATCTTTCATATACTGCAGGCAGAGAATGCCCATTTTCCTGTAGAACCATGCCTCAGGATCCAGCTGCTCATTCCAAGAGTGTTATTGTGTGGGAGACAGATCTTGAAAACCTGCACTGCGTGTAAACTGATGCAATTTATGTTTCTGCATCTGCGAGCCAAGCATTGTGAAAGGACATCCTCCCCTGGTTCTCAGCATGAGAACTTGGCAACCCAAACCTGACTATTCCTATGCCCACATTCATTTTCACTTAACTCACTTTAACAAAAGCATCAAGCTAGAGTTTAAAAGTGCTTCTAATATTAACTCTGTCCTTTGGCAATTTCATCTGACAAAACTTCCAACTTCCTGTTTAACATTTACAACAGGGAGTTGTGTTCTGAAGGCCAAAATAACCCTGTACTAAAATCTGTATGTAAGGATCCAGATAAGTATAGCATCTTGAGCTAATTTTTAGCTGTTTGAAATGCAAATAAACACAAGATTTAGTTGTCAGTATGAACTTGCTGGATGATTTGGATCAACAGATGAAGCCAAGGCAGTAATTCCCTGAAAAGTTGATTTTGAGAATTGAATCTGATGAATGTTTTAAAGCCTTATCTTCTACACACTGCTTCACTTTTCTAAGCGAAAAGAACAAAAGATACAAATTTCTCTTGGCTTTTTAGTCTCCTTCAGTCTGAATGTAATTTTAGTAATATGCAAGTAAGGATATCCCCATGTAAATCCTTTTGTTCATGACTTCGAATTCAAAATGCTCTTCTAATATAAATGGTTAATAAATGAATAATGTTTGAAGCTATGAAGAATTATGGTAGCTTTATTCAATTTTCTTTTGCCTGTAATCTGGAATATTTTATATTACCTGTTTGGAATTTTACAATCATATGAACTGCCTCAAGCATTTCTTCTCATGTTCTCCTTTGTCAGGTAAATTGCCATATAAACTAATACATTTTAGAGAAATTAACTTGCTGAGACTCTGTTCCTTTCACAATTCTCAAGATTTGTACTACAATGAATTATAAAACTCATTGGTCTCTCCGCTAGGGTAAAAACTTAATTACTAGTCACTATCAATTCCCTAGCCAATTTTCAGTCACTTCTTCAAAATAGCCTGGAAAGGCTTCTTGACTGAGTGTAAATCGCAGGGTTTATTCTCAAATACAGTGATCACATTGAACCTTCAAACTTAATGCAGGTTACATTTAGAGTGGATTTTTCTTCCTGAATTTCCATCAGTGACTCTCAAGAGCGGACTCAAATAAGTGGACAATAGACAGTAGCTGGTGTTGTCCCTTGACACATGAAAATGTAAATGATTTTCTTCTTTGGGAAGACAAGAGTGTTTCTGTAATAGGAGTTTCTTTATTCTTGTATCTTGAAAACAAATAGATGTCCTGCTGCTAGAGATCAATGTGTTTGCATCTCCCTGTTTATGAACTTCTAGCATGCTTAAGAAAGATCAGAATTCTACCTACATATTTCTGCTACTTCTAAAAACAATAGTTTGTTCCCCTGGAGTTCTAGGAAATATCTTTATTACTCTGTAGCTAAACAAAGAATCGATATCTACTGTATCTAGAAAAGTTTCCTTTAAGAACGTCCTTTTTTTGGCTTACTGAGTTTTATTTGAGTTGAATTTCTGAAGCTGTGGATTACGTGTACCTTGATATGTTGCTTCTTGAACTGTTACGTTTTTGACATGAAGCAGAAAATTATTTTTATCTTAATTTTACGGACAGTTCTCAGCCTTGCATTTTCGAAGGCAAGATGCCCTGTTCAGCTTCCAATTCATGAAGTGTTGCAAGGATAAAAACTTCCTAAGAGTTTAAATGAGCTCAAAAACCCTTGGGTGCTGCACCTTCTGTCATCATTTGCCCATGACTACCTGTAATTCTGCCAACTGAAGTATCACTTCTCACAATTTGTACTCAGCCACACCATCTCGCCAGTTGAGATCAGGTGTTCTGATTTCCAAGCTGGCATTGCTTCCTGCTTGAGACAGTATTCATGCATTCATTTTTGAGGGGTAAGCTGCTTAGAGGTTTTCTGGTTTAGGTAAAAAATATACAGCTTTTGCAGGGTGCTGATAGTGTGATGTTTGTTATGAAACAAAAGGAAATGATAGTGCCAAATTGGCAATGCTTTACCAGCTACTAAAAAAATTAAAAAGCCAAGAGGTTTTTGGAGTTCCCAGGTTAATTTGCATGGAGGAGGTGAAGCCCATGAAGGAGAATTCTGTTGGTCTGCAGCGTTATAGGAAGGTCGTTCATTCTGTTTCCTTCTTCGTTTGGACTTTGTTTGCACTTTCTCTAGTCTTGTTGACTCCCCCTCTCTCGTTGTTTGTGTGTTCATGCTTCTCTGCTCTGCAGTGTTTGTCCATTTTTGGGCAGATCCACCAGTTTCTGCTGGGCTGGAGCTTAGGGATGGGATGAGATGTCAACCTAAAATGGGCCAATTCTGTTAAGCTGCACTTTCTATTATTCATTGGAAAACAAGGTGAAACTTAGTTTGGTCAATTCTACTTTGGCATTCTTTCTTCTGCTGCTGCTCCATGCAGGACACTGCATTAAGCCAGTTAACACAATAGATAAAGACAAAATTAACCTGGCAGGAGAGAAATGAGAGCTTATAAGGAGTGTGGTGCCTCATATATGGTATTCCTGTTTTAGGGAACAGGATTGATTGCCAGCTTGACTAACTCCATTGTTTATTCACTGGAGAAGTGTAACTTACAACTTTGCAATCTGGTTAATGTGCTCAGTTTAGAACTGCATGTAAGTACTTGTAAATGAAATGTTGATTTCAATTTTTAAAAGCCATGAACTGCTGTTCTTTTTGTAGTCAACAGACAGATGCTAAATCTCTTTGGTGTTAATCTAGTTGTTTCTGTGATTAATATTTATGCTAGCTGTTTACCAGCACTATGTCTTATTTTGGCCTCTGCCTGCCTGAATACTGGGGAGTTTACTTTTGTGCTCAAGCACTGAGTAGGGATGCTGAAATCTATATGGGACTGGTACTGGAGCATTGTATATTAATTTTTCCACTGCTGAATAATTTTACACCATCTTTATGGGGAAAAAATGGTAGCACTTAGAAACTTGTCCAGCTGCACTGTCTTGATGGTAGAGTCCATTTTAAGACTGATAAACTGAAACAAAATGTGAACTTCATATTTTACACAGAGACAGCAGGTTAGAATTTAACTTCCCATCTAAGCTGCCTGAAATGGTGTTGTGGAGTTGTACGAAACTGTATAGAAAGTTTCTGCTTTTCAAATCTAACTTGCCTCATTCATTGTGGAGATTTTTACTCCCACGTCACTCAATTTGTTCTGAAAATCCCACGTACCAGTATTTTAAGAATTATTAGTTTCATATGACTTCCTTCAAGTTGTTCTTCTCTGTATTTTAGGATAATTTCCTTGAGTCAATTCTTCATCTTTGAAAGTGGAGGCATTCAAACTAAGGGTAAAATGATAGAACCAAGTTGTGTTGTCATTTGGGGATGGCCAAACCTTGGAAATAATTATACAACATTTTTAAATTATTTAGATTATTCCCTATGAATCATACAATTCATATTTACTGTTATATTTAAGCATAGTTTTAAATGCTATGAATAAAACAAAAACCGAAATTCAATTATATAGTATTTACACTACATAATATATAAACCATTTATCTTATAAACAGTAAGCATCTCTTCTGAATTTGATGTTTTTATAAAGTTAAATAATTCCATTAAATTTTTAAAATTCAATTTTCATCTGGATCCTCTAGAATCTTTATACCAAGTATTATCTACTTGAAAAAAAGCCAAATGTAATCATTGCTATAAGTGTTAATTGTGTATTTTATGGATGCTGGATTCCAAATTGCTGAAGATGTTTCCTTGTCTCTGGTTTTATTTATTCGAATATAATTTAAAATTTAATGACCCGACTTTTGCTTTTTGATGATTTTTATTTTAAAAGTTGATTAATTATTATTTACATTGTAATTTTTGTATTTGATCTAGAAAATTGTATCTGTCATAATCAGAATAATGTGATTTTTTTAAACTCTTTGGGAATGTTCAATTCTATCTAGTCTAGTGATTGGAGGGAAGTATTTAATTGCTTTTAATAGTTTGTGAATGTAAGCATTTTGTATGGAACTGTGTTATGCTGAAGGCTCTATGTTTGCATGTACAATTTTTTTTTTATTTTATCTTGAGAAATGTAGAAAGCAACTTCTTCCCTGGATTTGTGAAATCAGGAGTTTCGTAGTCAGCCTTTACATCTGACTTTACTGCCAGATGCAGACCTTGAATATTGGCACACACATTCCTGATTAGTAATATTTACTGAAAAATAGTTATATGGAATTATTTTAAAACATTTAACCCAAAAAAGGGTTAAATTCCAGCTTTTTTTTACAGAAAGTTAAATATATGAATCATAAAAAAATTATTTCTGTTTTGCCATAATAATTAACTATGTGTCTTATGCTTGAAATCTGTTCATATCTTATGTTCCAGGTTTTATTATTTTCTGTATTTTCAGGTTTTTTCCCTCTTCATTTGAATATAATTATCAGCCTCTAATATGGTTACTGTCAGTGGGTATAGCTGGCATCACACGTAGATACCAGGAACTGTGGTGACAGGACAAGGGGGAATGGCTTTAAACTGAAAGAGAGTAGGTTTAGATGAGATACTAGGAAGAAATCCTTCCCTGTGAGAGTGGTGAGGCACTGGAACAGTTTCTCCAGAGAAGCTGTGGCTGCCCCATCCCTGGAAGTGTTCAAGGCCAGTTGGATGGGGCTTGGAGCAACCTGGGGTGGTGGGAGGTGTCCGTGGACCCTTAAATGTCCCTTCCAAGCCAATGCATTCTGTGATTCTGTGTGCTATTCACCCAGCAGAGCACCTGTGCAGGATCTTCAGGATCACAGTAGTTTGCAGGTGGGATTACTAAGCACAAGATTCTAAAGACAAATGCAGGCTCTGCTGCTGGTCTGGAGTTTCTGGTGTGCTCTTACTCCACAAGGACTGGTGGGTTTTCAGGGAATCTTGTCTCAGCTGGTGAACAGTCACAGCCCTGACAGCAGCACAGGTCTGCATCCTGCCCCTGAGACCAGCACCGGGACTGCAGCAGCATCCGCTGTGGCGAAACTCCAAAACTCCCCTCTGCCCTGCCCAGAACTTCAGTCACAAATGTCCCTGAAATACCTGCTGTATGTTTTGCCACGTTCTCAGGTTATATGTGCACAAGCCTGAGATAAAAGAGAAGTGCTCGACGAGTGCTTCACATCCAGACATATTCGTTGCAATCAAGGGGCCCCTTTTCCCATTTCTGCAAGCTAAGGAAAGTCACCAAGGTTTTCCAGGTACCAGGCATGGCTCAGTGCCACACATCATTGTGCAAATCTAGGGCCTAGAATAACCTCAATAAATGGTGTGTTACATACAAATAAGTAGTGAACATTTCTACTTCCTCTTTCTGTTTGTATAGAACTTCGTTGTGAGCATCCCAGAAGTGGCACATATTCAGTGGGTTCCCAATACCTTCAAGCAACACTTTCTCTCCAATTAATTATATCCTTAATTTAATGGCTTCTGACAATAAAGTATTTCGGAGCCCCTTTCCCATAGGGTAGAAATCCATTCTGGTTTTAAAAGCGTTATGCTATGGGCCGTGCCAAGAAATTCCCTGGCAAGCAACTAATTATGTCCACAGACAAAGTCTGACAAAGAAATTGCTTCAAGCCACAAGTCAGAGGCTTAACCATTGTTTGTGTGAAGTTACTTTTCAGCTGGTGATTGGGGTTGGTCGGGAGGGAATGTGGCCGGGAATCAGTGTCCTTTGTTCGGGACACAGGCCCTGCTTTAGCCAGCTTATGGAGCCATCCGTAAAATGGCCTCTTTGCTTTCACTTAACAGGATGCCGTTCACCTTTCTGCTCTGCTGAGCACCATTTCATGACTTCACAGCCCAGGAATTAAACCCAATGCACAAAAGCAGCTTTGCCAGTAATTGTCTGCAGATTAAATTAAATGCCTGTTCTCATACAGTGTATCTGAATTGTATCAGACCCGCTCCTCAGTTTACACACTTGTTCCTGTCAGTGAGAGGCGGCTACTGGGAAGTGTTGCAGTCCTTGGAAGCCTGTCCCTCAGCGGTTCGATGATGGGGATTTTGTGTGTTCAACATGATGTCGATTCTATTGTGCTTCAGAATGAAAAAAAATAGCTTAGTCCGCTCGTAAAACACCAAAGTGTCTTAGTGGTGGCAGCTACTGCCAGTAGCTCAATTTTCTGCTGTGACTTCTAAATTCCCACTGTTGTAGTGTTTGGCAGGTTGAAATTTTGATTTTATTTTTGTTAAAAGCTTTGAACAATCAACAAAACTCGAATTTTTTTTTTTTTTAAATTAGATAAATTTGTGTAAAATAATCCTGGCTAGTTTAAATTATGCCTTTTTCCTTTCACTTTTGTGCATTATATTTTTACAAGGGGAGAGTATAAAGCTATTAATTTCAGAAATAAACCATTTAAACATAACACAATTAAAGACCCAGTCAGTTTCTGCTGGAGTGGATTTATGTATTTCTTTCTTCGATTTTTATTTTCTACTGACTGTTTACTGTATAATTGAATTGTGCAACTGCTCCGTGAATTCTTGACTCAGAATGTGCTTCAACCTGCTTTTTTGCTTAAAAAATTCATCTCACCACTGCCTGTCCAGCTGGCATAGCTGATGAATAACAGTTTGGGACTCACCATCCCTTTTAAAATTTCACAACCTCAAATTTCTCATTAGCAACAAGCTTCATGGTTGCCAAACTCATCCTACCAATCTTTCAAGGACCAGCATGCTGGCACATTAGTCAATATAATCCTTGCACAGTTTCTGTAAAGATGTTATATCTGAAAGTCATCTTGGAACTTGAGTTTAGGGTCATCATCAGTAAAGATGCAAAGAAAACATGGATATACCTTCACATTTCTTAATGCAGGAGAATCTGGGGAAAAGTTGATCTTAATGCATTCAGCCTCAGTCAGATTTTACAAATGACCCTGAGCCGATTTTATGTTCGGGTTTTAAAATGAAAAATGCCAAAGAACTCTCCTTTCAGAATAATAGTCTTTAATGACCAGACAGCCTTTGGAGTGAGTGTTTTTAACATTAAGGTTTTCATTCCTCCAAGTTGTAACATATTCTTATGAAACAGTTAATCAGTGGGATAACACTGAACCATTTAAGAGTGGGTCAAGCATTAAAGTACTATTTTGAACTGCACACAGCTTTCTAGTCAGAAAAGAAGATAGATTTTGAAAATTAAATGAAGGCTAATTGTCTTCTATTAATTTTTTTTAATAAAAGTATAAAGCTTTGTTTAGTCTCATAAAATATGAAATTATTTGCTGAAGAAAAAAAAACCCCACCTCACAACACTTGAGGAGATATCTTGTGCCTGCAGCACCATCTGCACAGCCTCCTTCCAGCACCTCATTTGATTTCACAGCCTGGCTTTGCCAAGGGTATCTGGTTAGGAACCTGAAACTATCAGGCCAATGAAAACTCGATCTAAAATATTGTTGCCTTACATGCCACGATATCAGGGCAGTATATACATGATCATACATGTTATTCCACACTAGACTTCACTGCCTTTAAATTTTTCTTTCTCTTTCTGCTATTGCTAGCATGGTACATTTGCTCCTTCCTGCTCAGTCTCAGTCTGATTCAGTCTTTGTTTTCCATTCACATGACCAGAACTCTCACTCAGACCCTTATCATTTCATGTCTTGACAGCTCCAGTCATATTCCTTCCAGTCTCAACAAATACTGGCTTGCAACATGTGTATCTTTGAAAATATTTTTCGTTTTGTTATGCCAATGTTCCATTGTTCCCTCTCTTGTACTGTGGGATTATTCTCTTTAACTTTCTAGACCGCACCTTACCATCTCTTGTTTGCTTGCACTGCTGACTATATGGCATCTGCAGTGCCAATCTTTACTGCCCTTTCAAGTGTCTCCAGCAAGCAGCTTTAAATTTCCCCCTGTGGTATTTAATGTGTGGTATTAACTGAAAATCCCGAGTGCTGTTTCATTGTCCTTTCGTTCCTTCTTAATTGGGACCTCCAAATTCTACTGCAGTTTGACTATGTAATAACAGTGCTAACCTGACATAACACTTTACACAACATGTGAGAATTCTTGGATACTGCCAAACAGCACTAAATTCAACCAACACTGAAGTCAGTGTGGCTCTTGTTGAATACACTCTAGTCATATGCCTTAAGTAAAACTTACCCATTGCAGTGTTGTGTACTAAAACTTACCAGGAGAGTGCTGCAGCTGAATGTCCCATCCATATTAGTCCATCTAATGCCGTTTCCTCTGTCTCCGAGTGCTGATTTCCATTACATTGCAGGACACTTACAATTAATCATTGCAGCGCTGAACGGAACAACACTGAAGCCCTTTGGAGGATTCTGGCATAAGTCTCATCTGAGAAAGAGAATTAGGGTTATATTTTCAAGGATTTAGAAGTGTCTAATGATTAAGATAGGCAACTAATAGTATTTCCAAAGAAGTGTAAGCAGCTTATATAGTTTTTATAGAATTTGCAAATTTCACTTATTTCTACGTCCCTCTCCTCAGTTTCTGCTTGCCTGTGAAATCCCACAATTTTGTAAGAGGCAAAATATTTGGGTGATGAGCAAGTGGAAGGGAAACTTACCTAATTATCTACTTATGTATCACAGGGGCTTTGGGCTACTTCGTTAGATGTTCATTAGTTCATGTTACAGTTGATACCAAGTTAATCCTATTAGAATTTAGTATGTTACACAGCTTTGGAAGTGATAATGTGGGAGGCTTCTGGAAGGAATAGTTTGTAGCCCTAGATTGCTGTGGAAGATTTCTTACTATCTTCATTGCAAGCTGGGAGAAGGGAGCCATGGTGTCCTAGGGATCATGAAGGAGATTACATTATTACAGAAAACAGCAGTATTTTTGTTAGAAGCACATGTACTACCACAAAATAGAAATACATTGAAGTAAATTTCCCAAATAGGGGGATGGCAACTTCCTAGAATCAGTTTGTTTTAGTTTTCATCCTGCTTGAGCAGGCAGATTGGACCAGATGCCCCACAGTGCTTCCTTCCAGCCTTACCCATCCTGTGCTATGTAAGTATTTATTTTTCTAACCAATGACAGTACAATCCAAGAAACTATATCCCAGATGCAGTAAACCTTAACTTTCCCTTCTGATTTAATTTTGAAGAGGGAATTGTACTGAACTTCTCTCAAGCAATTTAGTTGAGATTTCTGTTTAATCTGGACAAAATTATGATAGAAACTGATTTTGGTAAATCACTACTATGGCAGAGCAAATTTTGATGCATTTAGTTTTCAAGTGTATAACTACTGTATGTCAGTGGTTTCTGATAACTTGTCATTGTGAAATGTGCAGATAAGTATTGGATGAAGAGTTAGTATGAAAAGTAGAAATTAAGGAAAACATGGCAATAAAAATGCTGGGATAAAGGCTGTCTATAAACATTCCCATGTGTTTAATTGCTAGCAATTGCAGTCTGTTAATAATCTGCTAAGTTTTTATTGTATTCTGAGAGAATGCAAAACTGCATTAGAAAGTGTTTGGATACAAATTTAGCATATTTAACGAAACATCCCTGAAAGAATATTTGGAATTGAAAACAAAGTTTGTAGACAATGTGATAACTGTAAGAAGGATGTCTTGTGAAATGGACCTTTATTAAGCTTGATCACTGCAAAATAAAGATCCAATTAAGGCATTGAAAAGATAAAGAAAGACCATCTGTGAGGGAATTTGCCACAGATCTAATGATAAGCTAATTTTTCAGATAAAGTGGGTACTGTACTTTGCAAGGGTGGAGTAGAGAAGTTAGAAACCATTTTGGATTGCGTTTTTGCCAGGTACATGAGCAAATTGGATAAAAGCAGTGGAAACAATGCTTGTAGGTCAGTTTAACATGAAGTTATAAACACATTCTTTCTTTCCAGATAGTGACATTTCATTCCCCATCGTTTCTGAAAATGCCTGAAGTGATGGAGATGTATTTCTTACCCTGAGGTAAGGAATTACCTGTTTTCTAACAGCCAGGAGTGCCCATAAGCACGAAACCATTTTGTCCTAGGGATTATCTCATTAGCATGGCACAAAGTTTCGTGTGGTGGAGCACAGGTAGCTCTTGCATTGCTTAACTGGAGACTGTTTTCCACTGAAAACCTGCTGAGTTAATTTTGTACAAACAGAGGAAGATACAGTTTATTTCATTAATTTTTTTTACAAGTTTTCAGATTCTTGTAAACAATTCCTTAACCAAGAAAAGCAGATTGTATGTCTATAACTTCAGAGAGAACTAATTAGGAACAAGGTTGAGTGGTGATTAGAGGGCTTCAGATGGCCTGGTATCACAGGATATCCTCATGTCCCGCTCTGTTACTGTGGCCACACAAATGAGGTTGACAAAATCAAAGACATTGGTTTACAACTCAGCCTGGGTTAGGTGAAGGTAATAATGTGGTGCTTTCTTAACTGCTGAGCTTTGCCCATGCAGATTGGGAAGTCATGTAAATAACTCTTGGATTTGTAGATGAAAAGGTTCCATAACTGCCCCATTACTAAAGGTATGAGATTTTCTCATCACAGAAATATTTGATCCTGGGTATTTTGCATGAGCAACTGTGTTCAGCATGATCAGGACCAGTAACTCTCCTGAACGTTATTCAGATCTTGTCTGTCTGAAGCTGATCAGGAAAATTAAAGGTATTAGGACTATGTGTGTCATTGAAGAATTTTAAATCCCACCTCTTGTCTTATATCCCCTTCTCTTCAGTGAGCTTTACCAGAGAACTTTAACTGCTTTAGCTTACATTAACATTGTGTATTTCTGGAGCAAAGAGCTTCATGTGTGGTTCTATATTCTGTAATCAAGATAACAGGACTTCAAAAGCACAAGTAGAAGGACCCTGCTGTGGGATAAAGGATGATAAAATATATTCTACAAAGAACTTCTGTATGATAATAAACATTGAGATACTTCATCTCTGTATAAAATCAATACCTTTCTGATCAATTAATTCTAATTTTTAATAATATTGAACCTATCTGCGTCCCATTTTATTTAACTTTGGTAGTTATGTTATTTCTAAGGTGGCTCAAAATATTTCCCAGCCTTTGTAATTGACTTCTTTATTTTATCTAATCTTTTCAGGTATAGTTAACTGTTTTCTGTGCTGGTCAAAACTATAGGTGCCACCTGCCACGGCACGACTCATAACTAATCCAGCATTTGCTCATCAAGTGAAAAAATTTAGTATTACTGTAAAGTAAGCTGCTTAAATACTTTGTTTCATCCATCTGCTCTTTTTTTTTCTTTTCTTTTCAAAATGCAGGCACATCCAGATCACAGCTACTTTTGATCCTGTCAGCTACTGAACCACGTTTAACACAGAGCAAGGTATGTTCATGAATAATGCTTGCTTGAACCTTGATTTCTTTGCCCAAAGTGCACCTCTTTATTTTAGTGTGTTTTGTTTTGCTTTCCTCTCACCTTCTTGATGTAATGGGAGTACCTTTAGGACAAACCTATTGCTGAGTGTCTCTGCTCAAGTTGGTGAAATCAAGAGGTAGTGCAGGACTCATTCATTCAGATAAAGCTGTAGAACCTGTCTCTGAAGCTTTTCTCCCCCCAGAATGTTTGGCTTGAAGCTGTTTTTAGGTATGAAGCCTCAGTTCTGACCTTTGTGAGGAAATAATGAATGGTAGACAGTTAGAGGCCAAATGCCAACCATACCTGTTACCTTTTGCAATACTGCTTAAGTAAATTAAGTTTGTGAGAGCCCTGAAACAGTACTTAATCCAGAGGTGGCTGTAGACAGAAATTGCACCATCTTTCATAGCAATTTTGGTCTATGGTTGGCCAATCTGTGAGCCACAGCAGTCACACTGAATCCAAAAGTGTTGCTGTGGGTTGGGTTGATGTCACCAAGGGCTGAGGCTGGGCCTGAGGTGTGTGTATGCACATATCTCTGTTATTTATCTGTTGCATGCTTTCTAGGTAAGTCTGTCCTAATATATTCCCCTATTTTCTGCCTTTTTCCAGTCCTCAGTGATGATAACAGCTGTGCAGGCCTTAAATCACACTGTGTAATTCACATATTATTCTTTCTGTTCTTAACGTGCCTAATTGAATTTTATCAACCTATTGGCCTCTAGCTACCAAAGCACACAGAACATTCCATAGTATAAAAACAGTGGACAACTTGCTGGCATTTAATTGGTGTCAGTATTGGATCTATGTAAAATCAAAACTGCAGAAATAAATGCATTGTGTGCGGTGCACAGACAGTTCTGATAGCCAAATAAATGGGGGTTTTTTAGGAACAATTGCCTTGGACACAACAAATGAGATCTATTTTCCAGTGGGGCACGAGTTCTTAGTCATTGAAGAGAAAATGGAAGAGGTTTCCTGATAAACGATCCTATCAAGATAAAACTCAAAATATAGGAATTGTGTTTCTGTGCCAGTAGAAGCTGGTATAAGATCTGTTTTGTCTTCTTTTGGAAGCCACTCAGACTTTTTGTGCTGGTCTCCAAGATGCCTAGCTCAAAATTTGCTGTCAGTAAGCCTACTGGCATTTTACAAGCAAAGATGATCCCTACCAATTTCAGATAATGCGCTTAAACCTATAGTCCCAAAGAAAGACTTGTTTTTTAATAGTAGTAATCCTTTAATTGACTGGGTGTGGAAACACCACTGGATCTCTTCTGGATTCCCTGGTGAGAGGCTTTCTGTATAATCTGCTTTTTTTAAAAAAGCCCTGTTATAAAGCTCAGTAAGTTTTTTATCTATTCTTTGAATATTTGTAGAGCTACTGTGCTCAAGACATGTAATGATATAAATGCACTTTATGCAGTGGGTATTAAGAGTAAGTACTGGATGCAATAAGAGTTAAACAGAAGCCAGCAGAAAATTCTGTCCATTGGGAGAAAAAGTGTTTTAGAACTGTATATAAAGAAAACATAATTGCTTTGGAAAGGGGAATAGAAGATTAAGGTATAGATGTCTTCATTTTTAGCATTTTTAATGTGACATTTGTCACATTAGATGTTTAGAGAAAGCCTAAAGATCCAATGTTTTTGTGTCTCTCAGCCCCTGATACCTTGTCCTTTGGGCTCCAAAGTAATTCCAAGTGTCCTGCAAGCAACTTGTAATACTAAAATATTTACTAAGAATACTGTTTGCTATCCTGCCTTTCTGAGCACCTGAGAGCTGAATTAGACTGGGAATAACCAGCAGCATTTTTTTGACACACAGCAGGTTGAACCAACAGAATAGTAAAATTGTCCTGGCTATCGCAGATGGAAACATGACATTAACTTAGGAAATCTTATGCAGTATCTGCCAAATGTGTGCTTGTATTACAGCACATAAAAGTGCACTGAATTGTACCTTATTTAGAAAAAAGTACATTAATACCTTCCTTAAAACTTTTTTTTTGCAATGTAAGGAATTTACAGGTAGTGAAAGTGTTCTTTCTTCATACCCCTTGAGTTTTAAAGCTCATTTTCCTTGATAATTGTTTATTTCAATTGGAAGTCCTGTAGCAAATTTGTAGTAGGAGGGGCTGGATCTAATTTTTAAACTGGAAAGAAGTACTGAAAGCACAGAAATGATGCTTGGTGAAACAGGGCAAACATTTAAGAAAAGCTACCATCACAATTTCAGTTTTGGTTACTTTTTGTAACTAAATTTCTACATTTGTAACTAATTACTGCATTGTAGAGAACATAAGGAGAAATGTTGCTATCTCTTTTTTTCTGTCAATCTTTTGCAATATATTTTAAACAAATAAAATATGCTGATTTCTCTCAGTGTGAATCACGAGAGAGTAAATATATTCAAAAGCATAAAACTTTTGATGCTCTTTGCCTCTTCTCTCTTTATTGATATTCACTCAGGCATGTTTTTTCTTGGTCTCATAATTCTGCATATTAATTTATTTTTTTACTATGAGTTCTTTAATTTGTCCTGTTATGAAGATTTTCCATTAAATCCCTCACATATCTTTTAACAAGTGAAATCTTTAGCAGAAAGAATAATTTAAAACTTACTTTCCTTTTTTGTGATATTTTATGTTCTTTTTGTCAAATGCATATGTAATTTTGCTCTAGCACTTTTTTTGGAATTACAGATTAATTCAGTGATTAACATTCCATATCTGTTCAAGTTACTTCTGCCAAGGTGAGGTATTTGAAGAGAAATGAGAATATAATTTGATCCTCAGTTTTACATGCTATAGCATTGCAAGGAGGCAAGGTTTTCATACTGTAATGATAATTATGTAAGACATGCACCCATTTTAGAAGTTATTGATTCCATAGGAATACACTGGGCTTACAAGTCTGATTTGGGAAAAAAAGTTTCAATCATGCCAAAGAACCAACAGGAAAATCCTTATATGAATTCCAATTCAACATTATTTCCTGGCTATCACTGAAGTTGGGGTTGGCAAAGGGAGAAAATTCTTCTGTTGGGGGCACACATGGTACAAGCTCTGTGCATGCTCTTTATGTACAGAGGTGGGGCATTATTCTTGATTGTGTTACGGAATCACTAAATTGGAGAATCACAGAATCAGTGAGGTTGGGAAGGACCTGTGAAGTCATGGAGGCCAACCTATGACCCATCACCACCGTGACAACCACACCACGGCACTGAGTGTCATGTCCAGGCTTTTTGAAGAAAATTTCTGACATTACAGAAGTAAATTGAAATGTTCCCTTTTTTTCTTTTTCTTTTTTTTTCCCTGCCACTCTTACATTTCATGACAAAACCAGAAACTGCATAAACTGAAAGAAGTCAGGGAGGGAGGACAAATGACGGGGAGAAAAGAGAGAAGCTCTCAGACTAGAGTGCAGGGCTAAAGGGCTAGAAGTGGGTTAGTCTGATATTTGGAACACAAGGTAAATGAAATCCAGGTTAGTGATTGTATTTTGGTTTTATTTTTTTGAGTGTCTATCACAGAAGAAAAACAAATCATAGTGGATCTCCTCTTCTCTTCTGTTTCTGTCCCCCAAAGTGCTGTTTGTCTCACAGAGAGTTTCCTGAACTAGATATACAACTCCTCTGCAGCCACTTGCTGCCATCCCAGGCATTCAGATGTCTGTTTGAGGTCAGCTCTGGTGTGGCACAGCCACATGCTGTGAAACACTTGGGTTGTGAGACAGAGCTGTGAGAAGCCTCACCTGCAGCCTCCAGCCTTACACCTCTGCCTGCTGGCTCAGGAGCTGCATTTAAACCAGGGCTTTGGATTCCCAGCTTGGTCTGGCACCTGTCTCACTGCTACAACCTTGTCAGGCAAGCTGGACTCTTGCCCAACTCTGTCCCCATTGCTGGCCCTGCTTTGCTGTCTGTAGTGGGTTTGTTTGCATTTTTTACCTTTTGTGAGATAAGAATTTGGAAGAATGCAAAGCAGGCTCCAAACTTAAAGAATATAAAGAAGTTTATTAAGAAAACTAAAAGAAAAAACGAATAGTAAGAATCAGAATAAACCTTCAGAACACTTCCCCCCATCCTCCTCCCTTCTCCAACTTACAACATAAAGACACAAACTTGGGATTATTTCAGTCAGTTTCCCACCTCTATAATAGTCTTTCATCAGTTCACTTAGGGAGAGGAGTCTCTTTTGCCCATGCTATGGGGTTCTCACAAGAAGGAGTCTTCTTGTGGCTTCCACATCACAGCACAACAGCTGCCTGGGGTGGTTTTCTGCTGGCTGTGAAAAGTCCCTTCCCTTGACTTACAGCTTTCCCCACAGCTGTTTTCGAGGGCTCAATCTTAGCTAATGGGGTGCTATTTTAAGGATGAGCTGTTCAAGAGCGAAGGGTCTCTTCGCCTACATCTAGGATCATTTTCATCTCTAGGAACAGAGGTCTTCTGCTTCCCTGGGAGCAAGGGTCTTCACTTCATCACT
>VZRQ01010231.1:122513-137969 GCA_013397975.1 Machaerirhynchus nigripectus | reverse complement strand
TGGGTAACGTACAGCATTGAAGGGGTTAATTTTACCCGGAGTTTGCAGCTGGAACTTATCTGTCTCTGTTCCTCACATGATCTCTGCCGGGCAGCAGCCGGAGCTGGTCTCACTGTAAAGTTCAGTTCGGCTGCACCGGGGAAGGGGAGGCCGTCCCAGCCCTCATGGAGCCGCTGGTCGTGGCCCGGCCCCGGCCAGGGCCAAGTGGTCAGGCCCGGCCAGGCCCAGCCCGGCCTCTGCCAGGCTGAGCAGTCAGGCCCAGTTACCTGTCCAAGGGCCGGAAGCAAGAGAGAGCTTCCCGGGCTTGTTCGTCTTTAAAATGTGCTATTTACAGAGGTGTGTCTAATTTCTTAAGTGACTTAACAGAGCTGTCAATATTCAAATTAGCCAATTGATCAGTTCTATCAGGTCTGGAGGAAGTTACAACAGCGCTTCGCAAAAAACATCACTTCTGTGGCTGGTGGAATTTTTTTTTTTCCTTAACTAAAACTCCTAACAGTTCTAACCCATGACACTGTCCCTGTTTGAGCGGTGGGGACTGTGTTGGTGAGGTCACTGCCCTGCCTGCCGTGCTGTCACCCCCCATGCCTGGCTGGCCTTCCTGCACGGAGCAAGGACAACTGGAAACATGACATCTTCAGGCAGGACATATTTTGAAGCTGAGAAAACACTAGAAATGTTTCTGACTGCTTATGTCTTTAAACCTCCTTGTTTATCAGGCAGCTTGCTGGTGTGCCCATTGTTCAATGTGCTGCTCAGTCTCAACATATTCTGCTCCTTTCCAGTCGTGGAGGAAGAGACATCCTGGTCTTCTGCATTGTTGTAAACAAAATGACAAATATACAAATTGTAAATGAGCCTGGATCATTTGGTAATTTAGGTAAAAGCCTCTGTGAAATACACATAGGCATAGAAAAGAAAAGCATTAAGTCCAAGGTATGTTCTACCATAAGTTAAAAGGAAAAAATTAAGTTTGATGTAGTGAGTAGCCATCCCCCTTCTGTGCAATGATATCAGGAGTTTAAGTGAACAGGAACTACCACTCTGGATGTTTTTCATTCTTATTGACTAATTTAGGGGAAATCCCTTACAAATCAGCATTTTAATTAAATTTTAAGGGCAAAGCTTTCTAATATAAGAATAGTTGATTTAATATAGATATATGTCTTGTGCATGTATTTTCAGATTAATCATAAATTTGTTTCTGGAAGTTGGAATTCTGCATGTCGAAACACGAACTTTTTGCATGCCAGAAAGGTGAATTTTTGAACTCTGCTGCTGTTTGTAGCTGTAGAGAAGCAAAGAAACTATGTAGGCACATGCCTGTTTATGAATGTACATATTGCTTGGAGGAAATCCCTCAATTTGTATTAATTTGAAATCGTTTGCGAAACATGCCTGCAATGTTGTCCTCCCCTTAAGTACTTAATTGTGGTCATCTTTGACAATTCAATCCTGGAACCTGCAACAATCAGCCACGTTTCATCTGTCTCTGTGCCCATCTGTCTTCCTATCATCAGGAACACATTCCTGCTACTGGCTCCTCACCCATTGCCAACCAATCTCCCTTATTTCTCCCCCATCTATGTAATTTCTGGTCAATATGCCATACCCAACTGCCTCATTTCTTTCCTTATTTCACTGACCACATTGACTTATGCTTCATCTTAAGTTACTGAGTTGACAGGTGAGAAATTTGAAGCCAATATGAAACATTGTGTTTGGGTGGTTCATGGCACATCAGTGTGACCTGGGTTGTGTTTCATTTCAGTCAACAAAAAGTCATCTGCTGCTGTGTATAGGAGCTGTTGTATGCCGCGTTTTACTCCAAAAGCACTTTTCAGCTCTGTGTTAGACACAGGAAAGCAAGAGAGATCTGATTTGCAACCATACATCTTTGAGAGGGTGCAGACATCTGCTCTGGTGTTTAGTAACTTCCAACTCTCATAGAGTTTACAGTCTGTAAATATTTTCCAAGACATGAATCAATTATCTCTTCAGGGAGGTATGAATAGATTGTGGGCTAGGTGTTGCTATGCATTCTTGACATTCTGAAAAAGCATGTGTAATCAGTAAAACTGCTGTGTGTACCCTCTCAATCTTCAGGGAAAAATTATAATTCTTGTCATAAGTTTACATTCTGTTCGAAATACTCCAGAAGAGATAGCAAATAAAGTAGTTCCATGCACACCAGTAAAAAACCCCTCAATTTGTGCTCTTGGGTGTAATTGTTTTTATGTTGCACATGCAGTAAAAACAGCAGACAGCTGATATGTTGTGGCTTACTTGTGTTCATAAACTTTTTTCAGTACTTCTGTGACCAATGGTCTTGTTCTTGGAGAAGTTCCCACTGAACCATTCCTCTTCATTTTCAATATGTGTGGTAGGCTAGATTCTATTTTAGAAAAGTGGCTTTTTTAAAGGCCCTCTGTCAATGCAGGGTGTTTCTTTCAGATTACAATTTTTACCTAAAAGTTCTTTATCTACCAGCTCTGCAAACTTGCTCTGGTTACCTGGAGTCAAGGCTGGGCAACCTTCAGTAGTAAAGACACATCAGACAGGATGTAGGTACCAGTCACAAAAACTGCTTCACACTGCTTGCAGACCTGGGACACTAATTAACCGTTCTGTTAATGATACATGAGACAAAGCAGCCAGGTAAATAGATGAGACTAAATGCACAGAGAGCAGAAGTTTATGGTAGGAATGCACTCCTTCCATAGAAGCACTTCTCCGACTGCATTGCCATTTTAGTCTCACTAGTTTAATTAGGAACGACAATTTCGCCATTTTGAAATCTTCCTGACAGAAAATGAGTAGGGGTGGGAAGAACCTCACAGAAGGAGAGGGCAGGATAAAGGCAGAGCAGGGTACAGGTATTCCCTGGCGGATGGATTTTTGTATACATAGCATGAGTCAAAGCCATCAGGGGCCTTAAGTCTCCTGAATCCCTTCACTCCTGCTAATTCCACTCCTTAAGCGTGTGGGCAGCAGCAAGTAAGGAGACATTTTGCTGTTGAAGAAGAGGGAAAATCTGCTGGGCTTTACTCAGAGCCACATGAAAAGGTGGAGAGCCTGCTTCTTCATGATGTTACTTGTCACTGTCTAAGCATGTTATCCTCTGTGTGTGCTAAACCATTTGTTTTCCATGCGTCATGGCTCTGCAGCATGGGAAATAACATAAAAACTGGTATTACAGTCTTTATGTGTGAGGAGAGTTTCCGGCTATTAGCTGAATTGGCACGGATTTCTTTTTCTAGTTCACTCCATGGACTAAAGGCAATTAAGGAAAAACGGGATCACAGTGTATTTTTCTCACAGGTTTGTAATAGGTGCTGGAGCTTATCTGCTGGCGGTTCATTAGATGAGGGTGTTTTGGCAGAAGCTTTTGTGTCTTACAAAGGCTGTGCCATATGGGATCCCAGCTACCCTGACTTTGGAAAATGCCCCTAAGTCTTACACAGCAACAGACTATTGACACATTGCATTTTATACCTGCTATGGTGCTCAGAAATAATGTTTTCCCAAACATTTGTGGACTGTTGAAGAAATATAATGCCTGTTTGAAGCAACATGAAGATGTTTCAAACAGACCTACTGTTTGCATCACAGCTGGTTAGAGAAGGATCCCTGTACATCTGCCATCTGCCAAAGAGGATAATGTGTTTTGTAACTGGCATTTCTTATTAATATTGTAGGCAGCAAACCTTGCAGATAGGGCAGGAAACAGAAATAGGACTCATGGTCTGATCCTGACTGCTGGTGTTTTGTGCAGCCCTGGGAAATTGGCTTAAGCTGTCTGGCCTACTGACTTCTTACATTGTGTAATCAGAATAATTTTATACTGCTTTGTCATCTTCATCTTTGTGGGGGAACAAAAAAGCTATATGTCTGAGTAAAACGTGCTGTGATGGAAAGCTGCCTATGAACTAAAATGATTAATGACCTTGTGGAAAATTCAATTGCATCTTCAAAACTTTAAACTTAAGTGAGCCTCATTTAAAAGGGCAAGGGGATCTTGATGATATTCCTGCTTATCATTTAGTTCCTATCATCATTAACAGCAATGTTGACTGTGATCCTCTGCCTGCTTTTATGGTCAGTCAGTATTGCTGAGCTCTGTGTTGGAAGAGAGTGAAACAAAGGTCACTGCCTTCCATGTGGGCTCTCCAACAACCATTTTTAACAGTCCCTTCCCTTGAACAGCAATGCTTTCCCACATAAACCTGCAGAGAGCAGAGAACTGCTTTATAGCAGTTGGTATTTACACTGCAGTTCAAGGCTTTGAGTTTTTTCACCTGGCACTGATGATATCTCTTTGTAGCTTGAGCTCCCCAGCCCAAATGAAATGTGCCAGAGGAGCTGTCTGTGAAGCAAACACACACCTTGCTTCTTGCTGTGGTGTTGTGGTGCTCTTAAAGCTGGCTGTGGTTCTCTTGGGTGATAACGTATTTGGCAGAGAGAAAAGACCTCTGTGGGGACAGCGGAGAGAGGGGCTTTTTGCTGTGAACTCATGTCCCCCTGCTTTTTGCAGCTTTCTGTCTGCTGGTGAATTTTAAAGAAGGCCTTGAGGATTTGGCACAGAATAAAAGCGATGTGCTGGCTTCCCTAGCACAGACTATCCCTTCACCTTCCTGCACACCCAAACCTGGGGTGTGCTGCCTGTTTTCCTCTCAGCTGGACCAGGGAAGGAACTCTCGTAAGGCACAGTGAACTGGAAATTGTTAGTATTCTGAGAGTCCGTTTCCCCTCACATTCTGTTAAAGATATTTCTGTAAAATTCTCTCCAAACATTACAGGTAGCTAACATTTTATATTTGGTGCCACAAACAGCTTAAGTGGTTGCAGAGCATTGTGGTACCTCATGCAGACTGATCTTCAGAAGCCATTTGTTCTGAGGGACTTAGGCACACCTATAAAGAATAGGATGCAAGCTGGATTTAGCTACCAATTTCATTCTAAGCATTGCTGAAACTTTCTTGTCAAACGGACAGTTTTCTGCCTCTTTTCCACATTTTATGTTTAATAAGTACAGAATCTGTACAAGGGGGTACTGTTATTTGGAAACCAGGAGTTGCTTTATATTATTTACTTACTTGAAAAATCTTTGCATCTGTTTTTGCCTTGTTTTAAGTTCTGATATAGCAAAGGATGTTTCTTTTTGGTGTAAAATCCTGCCAGTACCTAAGACCTGCCTTATTTGCTCTTCTACAGCCAATAATTTTACTGCCACTAGTTATGTACCTTTGTTATCAGAAAACCTAGTGTAAGAGATATTCACTAACCATTTAACAACCACAGCAGATTTACAGCAACCATAGTTTTGGCAGTGCTACCGAGACATTTTCATGGTTTTATCATGCAATAAAGCTTTGTTAGCTGCCTTTGATAATCCTGGCATAGACTGTTACATGGTAGAGAGGGGCAAGAACACCTGGAGCAAGGAGGATGAACAGGAAGTGGAATTCCTGCCTAGAACAGGCACCTCACACTGCACAAGGTTTAACACTGCTGTTACCAAAGGCTCTTCAGTGCAAGCAATAATCAGACAATTCAGCAGCTCCATTTCTACTCTTCTTCCCGGCCCTGGGCCATTATGACTCCCCAGCAGAGGTCAGGTAAAGCCCCTGTCTTGCTCTCACAGCTGGACCCAAGAATTACAGCTGATACACAATGGAAAGCAGGTGGACAGCCAGAGGGAACTTCTCTTCCTTCAGCCCAGGTGGGAATTTGGGCCGGTGTCTGTCTGTGCAGTGGCCACACAGCATTAGCTGTGCCAGAAATACAGATTTGTATGGACATTGCAGACAGCATCACAGAGCTCTTTAGGGAAGGGCAGTTTGAATGTGCTCTTGCCCTTTTCTGTAGCTAGTAGGTCAAGAAGGCAGCTAGAAATAACTGAAAGCAGTAGGATTTTACTTTCACTGGGTATGAGTTGCTAAGCAGGTACTTTTTGTACCTTTAGTACGTATATTCCATCCCTCAGGTCTGTTTAATATTGCCAGTGCTGTCTGCCCTTGAGAAGACCTGGAGGTATTTGAGATCTCTGGGAGTGCTGAGGTGTTTCAGAGCTAGCCCTCAGTAACTGTGCTGGTGTATTTCCCTTTGCTCTATTGAAATGGCCTCCCCGTTGCTACAGGCTGGGGTAGCTCAGGTGCAAGCACAGACATGTGGGTGTGTTAAGTGTTAATGGATAGATAGATCCTCTTTGGAATAATTGCTTGCATTATATTAAAATACGGAATGGGCTGGAAAATTAAACAGTTTGTGAGAAACCAGTAGTTGAGCTGTAGCAGAGCTGTGATTGTTCAGGTACATTTTAGAATAACTTCTGGGCTGTAAAGAGTTCAAAACAAACTCTAAAATCTGTTGTGCAGGAAACAGTAGTGCCAAAAAGTTTATATGGGGCAATGAGTCCTGACTTTGTTTCAGAGAATTCTCCACCGTTTGTTCATGAGTCATTGCAGAATAAACCTCTGAACGTTTTACCTGCTCAGATTGTTATAGCCTTCCAACCTCTTTGGCTTTCCACACGTGTGATAGCTCAGCATTAGCATTTCTGATGTTTCTCTTTGCAGTGGCAGCCGCAGCCTGGGGACCTCTCTGTGCTGGTGCCACAGCTTTGCTCGGTAACCTGTAACCTCCCTTCCAGGCTTTCTACAGTCCTGCCTCCTGCAGGGCTGGCCTTCCCTTGTACCCCGTCCAGATAAACTCTCTGCTTGATTCTTTTTGCATCCTTTGGATCCAGAAACCTACGTACAACTGGGAAGGCCTGACTTGCTGGTTTACTTGATCTTATTCTGATGTGCAGGGATGTGCCTGTGGATCAAGGGTAGGCTCTGGGATCTATAACTGGCATCCAGTTTTGTGGAAGTGGAGAGGTGCAGGCTCTGAAGATTGTCCGGGTTTGTCTTCACTTGGTTGAAACAATGAATATATTTTGTTTTGTTATTACTCCTTGAGCAATATTATGTCCCCAAACTTACTCCAAGCACAGAAAGATTCTCCAGTATGAGCAAGCTCTGGAAATTTCTTTTCTGGTAATGTTTGGTATGAGACTTTATCAGTGAGGAATTCATCAATTACCAATCCTCTGCTATGCCTCTTGGAACATGACAATTATCACTTCTAATATCACATAAACATTGAGCTATATTCACAAAAGTTTGTCATCTCTACCTCTTCCCTATTTGAGCTGGGGAGAAGCAAAGAAAATTCCACTACTATTGAGGAGGAGGAAGAAGGTGGAATTCCTGCTTTTGCAGCAATGCTGCTGGTACCAAGGAGTGAAAAAAAGTTGATGGCTCTGGGGCTGGCCTGGCTGCTGCTGGCTGAGGAAGCAAAGCTTTGTGTTTTAGGGGGACACACAAATACCACTTTACCCACTCCTCCTGTGTCAATTGGAACTGGAGAAGTCTACGGAGTAACTCAAATCCCTGACATTAAAAAAACCAAAAGAAGGTGCTAAGCCCATTTTCCTTGAAACCCCATCCACAATGGTGCTGTTTTGTTGTGTGTGGCTTTGTTAGTGTTTTGTTAAGGGGCAGTAAAGCTATAAAATTGTTCTCCTACTTCGCATTTTTGGAGTGATAGGATTTAACATGAAATTCTGGATTGTTTCACCCTTTGATAGCCCGTCCGAGTGATTTACACAAACTTTTACAGAGGCACCACCATCTCTGGTGCTTTGTTAGGAAGCCAAATCCCTCCAGGTGGCTTAGACAGATGCTCGCACCTCGGCTACGCCCTAGTTTGTATACTGCTCTAATAGTTACTAATTACCTATTCAATGTCATTACCACGTTTCTGGTTTTGGCACAGAACTGCAGAGCAAGTTACAACAGTCACGCAGAAACATCGCTGTGTATTCTGCCAACACCAGAGAATAAGAATTGTTAGGGTGCTTGCAAGGTATGTTGAGCAGTTCAGTGTGTGTACTTAGCTCTTAGGATGTGTGTTTGTTTTGGGCTTTCTGCATTCTTTGTGATTTGTTTCTTGTCTGGAACTGAAGAGCCTGAGTGCTTACTTCTTTCTAAGTGCTAGAGAGCAGATCAGCTTTGGGGAAACAGCGTGGTTTTTTAACAGTTTGAGATCACTCCGTGAACAAAATGAAATCTCCTTGATGTCCTTGGACGTTCTTCAGAAATCTGTGCATTTTCAGAAGGTGTATGTTAAATATTATTCCAAATCAAAGTTACAAAAAAACACCCCAAAACACATATAACTCAGTTGCTTATATTGCTAGAAACTATTTATTGTGGAAGGAAATAATTCTTAACAAGATATAAAGGAGAATAAGATTTTTTTCCTTTTGATTTATTCCCCTGATCCTGCTGTGCATGTGAGACCCATTTTGTATCAGGGTTTTAAAGCCTGTTAATTCCCTTTTTCGTACTTCTTTTTGAGAAGTGGTTCGTAGTGAATGTCCCGTAGAGGGAGATAATTCCAGCAGGGCTAAATATCTGGGAAAGAGCTCCCTGTTAAGGCAAATGCTCCTGGTTTTGGTGCTCAGCAGCCCTGTGAGTACGTGCCAGAGCTGGCCCGCACAGGGTAACCACACATGAAATACCTTTCCTTGCAGATTGGGTAGACCTTCTGCTCTGATTAATTGTACGTCTGCAGCAGGAAGTTTTCCTGGCATAGGATGATTAGTGGTGTAATTTGTCTTGGGAGCATTGCTATGCTGATAACAGACTGGTTTATTTTTATAAAAAGCAACAGTGGGAGCACTTAAGAGGGTTTGGCTGGCTTTGTTAAACAGAAAAAAAATTATAGTAAGAAGTCAACCAGTCCCCCTCTAGTAAGATCTTATCTAGAGCAGAATACTTAATTTTTTACATTTAAATTGCTGTTTAGTTTTCAGAGTTCACTTCCACATGAAAGACACAATTAATAATTGTCAAAGCTATTGTCTGGACTGTCTTTGAGGCCAAAATCCTTGTGTTTGAATTTATCTACTCATAGAAAACTTGCATTTAGAAATGTCTTTTGTGCCTATGCTATCTAGTGACTCTAATTCCTTTGTCCTTCTTGGTTTACAAATAATCCCTTGAAGAATAAGAGTACGGCTCAGTGTGAACAAGAGCAAAGGAATCAAGCCCATCATCTATGAAAGAAAGTACAAATTCCAGATCACAGGACTTGAACCCAGCCCTTTCCCTTTACTGCTGCCAGGAGGGAGCAGTGTGTCTCAGTCAGGAGAGCCCAATCCTATGTCTTAATCATCATATTACAGAGATTTATTTGACTTATTGTGTCCTCAGTAGTGATCCTGTGTGTACCACTGGTGCTTCTGGAAATGCAACTCTTTTCTTTTGCACAGGAAAAAAAAAATATCAAAGCTTCTTTTTGTTTGTTTGTTTTTTGTTTTTTTTTTTTTACACTCAGTTGTTGGGAAAGTTTGTTTCCTTGTGAGTTCCTTGGGGAAATTGTGTGTTTTTGTACATAACAACAATGTTAACAATGTTTAGCCTCAGGTTTAAAAATGAAAGGAAGAAATTTTGTGTTTGTGGGTGAGAAAGGGCAGCAGCCAAATAGGATCCTGGGGTAACTCTGCAGTGAGTGTCCTCAGGGTCAGCACAGCCAAGGGCACTGGGTACACTCTTCTCTGTTGTGCTTCTTTTTGGACAGTGTCTTCTGATTTATGGACTAGCCTTCTCTACAGGGCTAAGCCAGAATAGAAAATAAAAGTACTCTGAAATGGGAATACATGAAATTTGACTTGCAGGCTAAAAAGCAAAATGTACTGACTTTGTTTCAAAAAACCTATACAAATTGTTTTGGTCCCTTTTAGAATAAAATTGTCTGCTTAAAATTTCATTTTAAAGCCTAAGATTTTTACAATTCCTGCCCATTTCTTGACTAGGTTAGGAGCATGCAGATGTACTTAAAATGCTCCATGGCTTTAATGGAATTTGAGGTACTTGCAGCCGGTGTGTTTGTTGTTACCCAGTCAAGGAAGCTGGCAAATGATGTTACAAATTTTGGAAGAATTGTGGTTTTGCAGACAATGGAAGCAGTAGTTAGAGCACACAATGTCGAGATAGTACTGCTGAGAACATAATTATGATCGGGTTTCCTCTGCTTAACTGATAAGTAATATTAAAACCTCAAATAAATTATAATTGTAGGGCGATAAAACACACAGCCCTCAAGTCTGACATTTGCAAGATCAAAAAGGCCATATGAGATCTTGCATATTTTTTATTTAAAGCAAGACTTCCATGACGCAGTAGCTGTAGGCACTGCACCATCCAGGCAAACAAACCTTACAAAGACACTCTGGTTTTGAAGTAACAGTTTGCAAGACAAGCTCTGAAAATCCAGCAGAGATGAGCATTTGCTTAAAATGTTGGCATTTGGGAATTATTAATTGCTATAATAATATCATTGATCTTTCCTCCAAAGTGTGCTGTATTTTGATTTTTTTGAAGTTATATTAACAACACCCGGAAGCCTTGTAAGTGCCTTGCAGTTATTCTGTGTGCTGGCTGGGTTTTTAATAGACAAAATCAGCTGGCTTTGCTTTGCATTTATGTTGCAGTTACATGGTTTTGGCTTAAAACGTTCCTTTCCAGTATACTTATTCATATAAGGTTATTTGCAATTTTTCTTGTACAAGATTTTCTTTTTTGGTTGGTACTTGGAAGTTGGAATTGTTCTAAAAATTAAAAGGAGATTTTCACCAAAAGATGACATACCTACTGAGTGCTTTTGTGTTGCTTTGAATATTGTAGAAAAGAGTGAAAAATGGGAAAATGGTGACAAGAGCAGTCGTGTGTCTTCACCCCAACCAGCTTGAGAACTACATGTTCTCTTGTGGTTGGCACCTGGTACAAATGGTTTGCTTGAGAGCAGAAGGATGCCCACAATGCCTCCAGAAAATTCAGATTAGAGCAAGGATATCTGATTTTCTGACCAGTTACTGCTTCGGTGCGAAACAGTTATTTGTACCTCACTGCCTTCTCTGTGGTTAGAATGGAACAGGCAAGCTCAGCTCTTTGAAAATTTCTGATTTTCTTCGCAGCTGTTCTTGGTTTGCTTTGTGAATGTTTGCATTGCTGTCTGCTCTTAAAATTAAATTACAATGCTTTAATATTGAACAGTGATAAATTTCATAGTTATGTATGCCCTGGCCAGGAGCCAGGATACTGCAGGAGGTGAGACAGTATGTGGAGTAGGAGGGCAGATAAAATGCACATGGCTACAAGGGAAGAAAAGGCTATTAAAGCATAATTTCTGAGACTTTGGCCATTTTAAGGTAGTGATTTTGCAGTTGCAGCATGGTGGAAGTGCTAATTCTTGGCAGAAGCTCCTTGTAATACTTTTGAGATAGTTTGGCATTCTGCTGTTCCCTTTCATTTGATGCTTACCTGGGATGATTTTTGAAAGACAGAATATGTAAAATTAGATACCTAAAAATGCAAAATAACTGCTTGAGACCTACAGACAGAAACTGACAAAAGTGATTTTTTTAAAAAACAAACAAACCCCAATCCTTGTCTTGTTGTAACACGAAGCAGGTCAGTAACCTCGGAAGAGCTGGGAAGTGAATACATTTGTGTGTGCAGTTTTCATTCCTGGAAGTCTTTCATAAAGCAGGGGTTTTCATGCAGTCTGTGGAAAAGTGGAAATACATGTGTTTGGTCTTTTGTGATATTACAAAAGAACTTTTCTGTGGTTTTCTCTATCATTGTTTGTATCTCCTCACTGCTCCTCGGGAATGGTGGTGATGATGTAAAGCTGAGTCCAGCTCCAGCTCTGGGTTTGAAATCATCACGTACTTTTGGCCAGTGGCTTTTGTCCTTAAGAGCAGCAGCCATCAGGCTACAACACAGTTGCTCTGTAGCTGCCTATGCCAGCTCCCCAAATTGCTGACACCTCTGCTATCACGTAAAAAGTATTTTCAAAAATACCTGAACAAAGTACAGATATTAACTGAACAAGTTGGTTTTTGTCTCACGTCACTGAGACTTCCATTACCCAGCAGTAACCTCAGTGTGATCGAAGAGAACCCATTGGACTTCATTTTGGGGATTTCATGCTGCTTTTTCTTATTGAGTACCTTAGAGTGATTGAAGAGTGGGAGAAGAAGGCATAATCTCCACTAAAACACTGAGGAACAGTGAAGGAAAACTTCAGAGGCAAAGCCTTTCCAGCATCAGGAGTGGTCTGGAGCCAGGAGAGGACATGTGCCTGCAGCCTGAGGCTACAGGCCAGTCACACATTCTTAGCTGTTCATAAGCTGGGCAAACAGGGCCTCTTGAGATACGGGTAAGCATTCCCAAATAATCATAAAACTGCTTCATAAACTGAAGTTTTGAGTTCTTCCATGGTGTAATAATGTTGCTTCAAAGGAAGATGGGTGATGTTAAGTATCTCAACTGCTTTCAGTGTTTCAACCAGTTTCAATATGATTATTTCTTAGATTTGACATTCTTCTGTGTGTTACTAAGGCCTCTTTCCATCTAAAATTCCAAGCTTACATAAACACAAACCTCATTTTACAGTTGATTTGATGCAGTGGGTCCCCCAGCACGTAGGCAAGCATCTGCTTGTCCCCTTAGCAATACCTATACGAAGTGTGCAAACAGAATTAACGCAGCAGGGAAAACTGATTTAGCAGGGAAAGGGTTAATTCGTGACAGGAATTCCTTTTTAATTTTAAGCAATAAATAAAGGAAACTGTTGGGGTCTGAACAGCTGGCCAGGTGTGTTCAGAGAGACTTGCTAGCTCCTACAGCAATTAATCCAGATCAGGAGAGGATTAATTTGAGGTTCAAAACATCCTCCATGCCTGAGGAGGGACCTGTGTAAAGTGCTCATGAATGGGGTAGAGAGCTGGTTTGTAAGAGTGGAGGTTAAGTTATGGATATGAAATCTGGTTTTTGAATGCGCAGGCTGGACTTTCACATCTTAATCTTCTGTAGTAGATCAGTAGCCTGAGTGAATAAGGAGTGAAAAATATCCCAGATAATCTTAGACTAGTATAGACCATAAGAAATGTGAATTACTTGATTGTCTGTATTTGTTGCCAGATCCAGAAGTTTGAGTTTTTTTACCTTTGGTAATCAAGATTTCTTAAGCAGACCAACAGCTTGAAGAACTTAAAATTCTTTTGGTATTCTTTTGCAATTTGACTCTATTTTAGCTTGGAAAATAGGTTAATTTGCTTTGAAAGGAACTCTTGGGGATTGGGGAAGTGTTTATAATGAGCAGAATATGCTGTTCACTGTTGAGTAAATCTTGGAAATTTACCTGCAGGTGTATTGGTAACATTGTTGCAAATTTCTGAAGATTAAATTTTTTTTTCAGGAAATAAAGCTACAATAAGGTTATTAAAACCAAAAATGTTAATTGAGATAATAATATGTATTATAACATCAACCACAGTAAAAGACAGGCCATGTGGGAAAGATTGTATTTTTTTTTTTAATAGTCTGAGCTACAAAACTTATAGTGAGATTTTCACATTTGAGTAGGAAACTTCCTCCAGTCCTCCTGTTGTGGCTTTGCATTTTGATGGGAATATTCTGTTCCCAATTTTTCCATTGTTTGCAAGAGGCTCTTTGCCTTTTCCACGATGTTTTTTTGTCTTACAACAGTGAAACGCCTGCTGCTGCCTTCATCCTTTTCACTGTCTTCCTTCCTCCCCTCAAAAACCCAAGGTGAGGTTCTTAAGCAGAGGGAGCTGAATCCTCTGACAGCTTCCCCCTGCAGACCAAAAGCAGCTCAAGCTTTGCCTTCCCACACAAAATTCAGGTGTCTTGTTCGACCTGGATGTATACTTTTGTAAAAGTCCTGTGCACCTTGATGAAATTTTGCCTGCTCCTCTGTAATGTTATTCTTATAAAAATAAGAAATTTTGCATACTTGTCAGTAATGCCGAGAGCCATTAATGACAACAGAAAATTGAGGGAAGGTGGTTGGGAGAAAACACCTGAGTTCGTGTGTCTGAAGTGGCTTTTATTAAGCCTTGCTGTGGGATGTCAGGTCAGGGGCAGGACAGTGTGTTTGTGCTAGGAATCCTTCTCAGCCTGTGTGACAGGGAGAGGGCTGAGTTGAGGCTGTTTTGAGCAGTTTCACCGAGCAGCCACGGATGTATCACTGCATGAGACACTGACAACTTTGATTCTATGGAAGGGGAAGGGGGAGAAGGCATTTAACTGCAGGTGGAGTGGAAGGGTGTGGGAGATGGGAATGGAGATGGAGGTGTGATCATCCAGTGAAGACCTCTGTGTCATCAAAGTACAGCAACAGGAATACCAGCAAAACAGGGCTCCTGCTTCGGATGTCCAGCTGGAGAGGAGGGTGAGGAGTAAGAGGTTCATCTTGCACGAAAGGACAGAGGTGGCTCAGAAAAATCCTCACAGATGGAGCTGCATAGCTGAGAGCTTGGGCTGAACAAGATCCTGGGGGGAAAAAGGGATCTTACTGGGAAGTACAAGCTAGTATTGCTTTTTCTTGTTCCATTTTCCTTTTTGGACTTTAACATTTTGCTGTGATAAACTTGGACTTGCATTTTCTTGTTTGAGTATCTCATAAAGTACGAGCTTGGGTGAAGTTAGCAGGATTTTTCCTACTGCTGCCTAAGTCTGGACTTCCCATTAGATCTATGCCACAACACGCTCTAGAATCCCCCAAGGCAAGGTCTTCAAGCAGGGTTTTCAGAGGTGTCCTGCTTGGCATGGAGGGCAGGGAGTGGGGTTTGCTCAGGAGGAGGCTGTAAGTCGGTGCATATTTGGGCTAGAAAAGAACTGTGCTCCCTCCCTTTGGGATAAAATTGAGGGCTTTCAGGAATAAAATTATCTTGGAGTCTTGCCCAGTCCGGAGAGCTGCTGGTGCAGACTGGAGTTTAAGGGCTGATATTGCTGAGAAACCTGTCATAGGAGAAATCTCCTGTGTGGGAATGCCCTGCTGTAAGGGAATGAGTAAACTCTTTGTGCTTCTGGCAACGTCCAAACTCAGGCTTACACAGTTGTTATTGTTTCTCATTTTAAATACATTTTCTTTTCTAATCTGCAAGATGAGATAAACAGAAGATTTTATGCAACTGCAGCATTTTTTTTGTGTCAGCTCAGTGCTGAGTGATTTATCTTTATTACCCACTAAAGCCTGAAAATTTGCACTTATTTTTTGGGCTATTTATTTTGGAAAATACACTGAATTGGTCTTCTCTCACTAGTTTAAATAAAAGAGAACAATTTGGCATCTGTAGTAATCAAACTGACTGACTTAGGGTGGAATTGCAATTCCTTCAGCACAAGCCTAAACCAGGGGATTTCAGAAAAGTCAGCATCACCATGCACTGAGAGAAGCTACACCACTTCAGGAATGCAAATATTTTAAAAGAAAAATCTTCCAAACCTGGCCTGTATTGTGTATTATCCCCTGGCTGGCTTAATTTATCTGGCACATGCTCAACTCTGACACTAGCTGATTATACTACTCAAAAAA
>VZRQ01010231.1:87659-122470 GCA_013397975.1 Machaerirhynchus nigripectus | reverse complement strand
AAAAAAAAAAAAGGAGGAGGAAGTATATAAAGTCTGCACCGTTGTTTTTATACACGTACCCCTTCTGTGTCACAGAACAAGATGCTGACAGATGGTATTTAGTCACCTGTTATGTCTCTTGATTATATGCTTTGATCTAAAATTTATTTTGCTCCTCTTGGCGGCTGAGCTGCTTCTTAATCCATTGATAAAACCTGCTTAATAAGCACTTGCAAAGGCACTGACATCACCAGAAACAGACTGCGCTGGTGAGATCATGACGTGATGCCCGTAAACCCAAAAGAAGCCTTGTGTTCAAGGCTTCGAGCAAAATGCTTTTTTGAGAAGCAAGTAACAAGCAGTTTTATTCTTGCTTGGCCTAGTTTAAGTCTGATGCTTCCTTGTATTTGTTTCAAGTGTATCAATAAGGAGAGGGCAGTTCAAAGAGCTGCTTTCCTGTGGAGAATTTGTATCTTGTCATGCTTTGCTGTGTATTAAGACTATCAGAAACCTTGTTTCATCTGCCTTAATTATGTGTGTAAGTACGATTTTCTTGTCATGGAACAGTTTTAAGAAGAGAGCCATTACCTTGTCCTGAGGTGACTCTCAGTGCCTAAACAGAGCTGAGGGCTCGCCGTGAGAAGTGTAGGGAGCTAAAACATGGTGTTTGTTTTGTTTGGGCCTTTTGGGGGGAGTTTTGTTTGGCTTTGTTGAGGTTTTCTGCAAAAGGTAAAGCTTTCTTGGTTTTTAGTTTGAGGGTCCTGTCACTCATTAAATTCGTGACTAATAAGTATCAGTTAAAGTCACCTTAATATATAAACCTTGGCAGGAGGGAGCTATAAATTTCTGGTATCTTGAGGACTTTATTGCATTAGCATTTTAGCAAAATCAGGTCTTTCCTCCTAAGCTGCATGGCCATCTCTGGCCAGCTCTTGCTGTCACCAAACTGCCCTGAGAGAGCCACGTGGTCCAGTTTCCCTTGCCATCAGCTGGCTGGCAGGTCCCTTCATTCAATTATCAGCCCATACTTTGTCAGCATGGAAGCAGCATCTTCTGCCAGCTTTGGGAGCTTTCCAGCTCTGGAGACCTGCGAGGCTGCGGTGTAGGAAAAGTGGCTTTTATTTAGCATTCTCTTTGTCTGACAGCTTGCTGGGTGTCCTGTGAAGGAGTCTGGGTAATTAATTAGAACCAGGTGGGTAAAACTAAGAGGCGTGATACCCTAAGAGATTGTCTCCTCTTCAGTGATCCATCCTCTAACAAAATACTGAAGTTTCCACATGAAAGGTGTTAGATTCCCCTACAGGGAAATCCTGTTTATTTTAGTGCAAGAAATATGAATTAATGGAGATAATAATTGTGGACAGAGTTCTGGAGTATTGAATCTGAATCTGGCTATAACTCATGGAGTGGTGCAGCTCAGATTCTTCTTGAGTTCAGAAGAGCTCTTCTGTCTTTTAAGCTAAAGTGACAAGGAAGTCAGAATTTCTTTTTCTTTATTGACCCTGTGACGGTTCACTTGAAAATAGGAACAAAACATTTTTATAAATTTTGTCCTATATAATTATGTAAGGGAAGTATTTATAAGCATCTTTGTTCCTGTAATCTTTTTTTATTTTGATAAAGCTAAATCTCATAAAATTCCTGAGCAGATATTAAAAACTAGTTCAAATTTTACAAATAAAAAAAATCTAAATGTGTACAAATTTTTTTTCCTTTTTTTTTTTGTTTGGCAGAGGAAAGGCTCTTTTAAAAATATGGGTTACAGGACTGCTGGGTAAACTGTAAATTACAGAAAAGCATGTTAAGGCATGACATTGTTGCACAGCTAACGATCATTCTTTTTTGGCTTGTTGCCTCTAGAGGCATACGAAAAAGGGGAGGAGAGGAAGGTGAAGCAAGCAATTTAGAGCTTATACTAAATAAATACTGATAGGTTTGAAAAACAAAAACAAAAAAAAAACTCCCCCAAACATGAAAGACAAAAAACACAGGCCTCCAGAGACTCCCCAGCCCCTGGAAATCCAGGACAAAAATAGTCCCAGAACACAAAGTGCTGTTCCCCATCAGATAGCTGTGCCTGCCAGACCTTGGGGACATGTGCCCTGCCAGACATGCCGTCTGTCACGCAGCCCTGTGGGTGATGGCACTGCCAGGGAGGTCTGCACAGCTCGGAGAAGGGACAGCAAGGGGTGCAGGAGTGCTGGCAGGGAGTAGTGCTTACCTGAGACCTGCTTTTTCTCAGAGAGGAAAATGGAGTTTTCATGTATGTATTAGGGGAGAAGGTAATATGTATTTTATCTCAGGAATTTCTCAGCTGAGGAAAGAGAATTAACTTTGTGGGTTTTTCTTGCTTTCTTCTCGGGAAGCCTTTGGGCTTCCACGTGAGATGACGTGATAAACATGAGAGAAAACACTCCCCACAGTTTAAACATACACTACATGTGTTTTTAAAAATTAGTTGCAATAAGTGTTCATCCTCATTGCTGTAAATGTCTGTTACAATGAATATTGAAGAATCTGATCTTTAACTTCTGGATGAAAAATGTACATGTTTAAGTGGTATAAGAGAGTGAATTAATTGGGGAAGGACTTAACAATTTCACTATTCTTCTGTTTCTCCTTGCTTTGATAGTATCCCATGAAACAGTAAGCTGGAGGAAGAGAGATTCTTTTCTCCCTGTCTACCACTTCTTCTGCCAACCTAGCAGCTCTTCTTTCTGACTCCTTTCTGTTAGGAACCCTCTCCTGCTTTCACCCAGCTGCCTTCCCCACTCACATACATACTTGGATCTTCAGTCAAGTCTGTCCTTGCTCTCATGCCCCTGAAGTGTTCAGGTGCTGCTTCCACCTCATCTTTCCCACAGATCTCCAGAAGCCCCACGAGAGCTCTTTCCCTCACTTCTTCACATCATCTCTGCCTTCATCCTGTGACACTGCCCGTGCCTGCTCTGCTTCCTACTGCTGGTGGAGCAGCACTGAATTTTGCCAGTTCCAGCTGAGGCTGAAAAATTAAGTTTTGTCTATGTTAACGCGAGTCAGTTCCAGGTGCAGCAGAAAACACCTCAGCTCCACTTTGGTACTGATGCCATTCAATGCCCACAAAGTTAGCATCCTTATTTAAAAGCTGCAGTGAAAAGAGTCCCCAGTGAGCCAATCCCCAGTTCACAGGCAAGGAATTACAGATTTTCAGAGCTTTGGATGAGGCCAGCTATGTTGTAGTTTCATATGAAGGGTGTTAATGAGAAGATGCAGTGGTAAATAAAGCAGTTGATGCTGTAATTCTGTGTTTATCTAAAAATGATTTTTTTAAGATGTTCCCACACCTATGGAGTACCTATGGAGTTTTGAATGTTTTAACTTTAACATTTTCTGAATAGTAAGTTGTCATGACTGATGCTCTAACATCAAAAAAGGATGGAAAAAATTTGAGATGATGGTATAAACCAGATTCTTAGCTGAACGTTGTTGTGAGCATTTTTACACTTTGACACTGAAGCTGTCGTCTTGGATTGCACCACTGGCAGTCCTCGCAGGTGATCGAGCCAATTCACTTTCCCAGAGTGTCTTAAAAATAGAATAACTTGTCTACTACCATCTTCTGATTAGAAAGTGTTGTTTTACAGCTGTAAAGAAAAAGGAAATGTTTAAAACTCAGATTGAAAACACGTGTTCAGCTGGAGAGACTGCTGGGATAAATTCAACAGCTGTGGATTTGCCATATATTTAGGGCTGTGGCCATGAAAACTTGAAGTAGTGTTTTTCTTTGGGGTTTGGTGGGGGTGATTGGTTTTGGTTTATTCCTTTTAGATAAGCAGATCTTAATAAAAGCTTCTGAGTTTTTTTTCTCTCTTTACAACATTAATGATGAATGTTGCACAGCAACAGGCAAACTGGTTGCAATGCACATTGCTGACGAGGGAGGCCTAGGCCAGGAGTCAAACATTCCACATCAGCCTGAAAGATTAAAATGTTTGTAGTTTAGAGTTTTACACAGTTTTGATTGGAGTCTATCCAGATATTTGCATGCAAAGAATTGTTGCTCAATGACAAATTGCGTTGATACAATCCAGTATGTTGGGAAATTTCCACTCTAGTATGGTTGTGTGCCAAGTATGATACCTCTTGGGAATGATACAATAAATGATGTATTTTGGCCTTGAAAGATCAGTGGACAGCAAAAGCAATTTTCTATAACTTGGAAAAATCACAGATTCTGTATGTCTAATCAGAGGTGATTAGCATTTTTGCAAGTTTGTGCTAAGATTGTAACACAAAAAGCTGAAACCCTGAACCCTCTTGCAGGGTTTGTAAAATACTCCTCCCCTTAGGAAGAAGGGTCTGTGCAAATGGCATCACTTGGGCTATTTGTGCTCCAAAGTGTGATGCTGCAAACGTGGTGCTGAGTAGCTCCTTCTTCCCAAACAGACCAGATACCACTGAGAAGTTTTCTTTGTGTGCTCTGGTAGCTAACAATTCCATTTTAAATCTGGTCTTCTCCCCTTTACCTTGTGTTTACCCTAGCTGAAACCAGGACAATTTTCTGCTCTGTAAATACCATTTTGGAGTTTGTTAGTGGACATTTGTTTGTGAGTCTCACTCAGCTCCCAGAGCTCTGCTTCTCATCATGACAAAGCTACTGAAACCTCTGGGTGACAGTAACCCACTCCCACAGTAAGTGCAGCATGTCTGGTAGCATAGAGAGGTTATTCCATAAAGTTTAGAATAAACCTTTGAGAAGCTGCAATACTGTGAGGGACAATCTGATGCTGAAGTGCCTCTGTAGAAACATTCTGCCTTAGAAAGCCTGAGCTTACTGGGCTGATGTGTATTTGACAAAAAAATATTTGAAGGAATGCAGATCTGACTGTCCTGGATTTTAGCACCAGCTACTGAAAATAAGTCATGCAGGATCAGTCAGGAAGTTCTAGTATGAAGTACTTAAGAGCTCCTCAACGAGCCAGACTTAGAGCTAGTAGGAGTAAGTTTCCTGCAGTTCTCCTCTCTAACTGCCTACACAGCAGAATCTGCATGGAGGAAGTGGAGCCTGAAAGAGTGATGTGAAAATTAAGTGATTTTGTTGTATATAACAGTAGCATTCTGCTGCCCTTTTGATAATGGAAACATGTCAGTGACATAAAATGCTAGCTTTTAAGCTGACTGGCTACAAAAGAAGGAGTCTCACACTTTTCAGATCAAGTTTTGAGGCTGAAAACTCATTTTTATTAACTGGACAGGTGATATCTAGAATTTCGGTGCTAACTTCACTGGGAATCTTTCAGATTATTTAATTCATTTGTACTCTTTGCAAAGGTTTTTTATTTGGCAGCAAACCAGTGGTAGGAATGAGGATTACTTTGTGTGATTTGTGATGAGATTACACTTAGCATTTACGGCACTTCATGTTTCTGTTGGAATATCACTGACATCATGAAGTAAGTTGAAAAGGCTTAACTTTTAAAATGACAGCTGAAGTCTTAACACCAAAATCTCTTTGATGATTAGATGAAATGTTTTCTGTTGAGAAAGAGCGATATGGGAAAAGAGAAAGGTGCTAGGGGGATTTAGGTCTCTGTCAACATTTTAATTGCACAGCTCACGGGTTTTAGTCACTCTCCTTAATCTTGCTTTGTGCACAGCTCTCTTTGCTTCCGTTACATTCTCGTGTAGCTGCTGCCTGCTGATCTCTGGGCAAGTCACACTAACGTGGGGAACAATAGTGTCAGTACTACTTTAAAAAGAGCTGGGGTTTATTTTGGTCTTGGTTTGTTGTTTTGGGGGCTTTTATGCTTCTTTAGGCACAGGGAAGGGAAAAGTTGTCAAAGTAACTTCTTAGTAGTTGTCAGGCAGAGGATTATAAATGTTTGGTCAAGTCCTGTGTGAACTCCCACTTTGTGGACTGTTGCCGTGTGATGAGTTTTATTTTGTGGACCAGTTTGAATGATGACAGCTCTTATGAGGTTTGTCCCATTTATTGCTTAAAATGCTGGCCTTGTGAGAAAAGACAAGTGTCTTCGGTTTCAAGGGTTAGTTCTTTTTGTACAGAGACAGCGATATCACTTTTAACACCTTCCTCAAAACAACCCCCCAGCCTGCAGGTAGACTCTCTGCCTGTCATGAAGCTCTTTGGCTGTGGTAAGGCTCCTAGAAACAACTAATAAATCTGTCAGGCTCTTAGGAGTTTTTAAAAACTAAGTTTTTAAGCAGTGATAATAAATACAAGCATAAATATGTACAATCCTGTCTCCTTCCTCTTGAAATCCTGAAAGGCTAGAAATACCCACATTTAAACTCAGTAAATACATTGATTGTGTAAGTGGAAATACAATTTTAGTAGCTGTCTAACAGTTCAAAGTTTATTTACATACTGAACTCCACGAACGGTTTCATCTATTCATAAATAGGATGTAAAGATGCTGCTGCAGAAATCTCTCTGAGAGTGATGGAAACTGGTCAAAACTTGGAAGAAAATGAGAATAATGGTGGTTTACTGTGTTTAGTAGCTTAGAGTCAGTCAATTTCTTCATTGTGATGTGAAAACATACAACTTGTATTTTCACAGACTATCTATCTGGGTTTACTTGTAGCCCAATGCATTTTCTAATTCATGCTGTCCTTTGAACTGTGAATTTTTTTCTTCATTCGCACTGCATTTTTTTTTTCTCTTGTGTCTTAATTTTTAATGCCCCCCCGCCCCCCAATCTTTCTGCCCTATTCTTTCTCTCCCAGTTCTCATCATTCCTCTGTGTCTACTGAGAAGATTCTGGTGTGTGCTGGCTCAGAGGTTCATGTGAAAGGAGTTCCTGACCTTTCCACTTGCTTCGAGGCAGCGGTCACTTCCCAGCTGGCATAAACTCTGTAAATAAAATAGCTGGGAGCTCTAGGAATGGAGGGAAGGAGCAGGAAAACTCCACGAGCTTGTGGTTCAGGCCAGGGCGATGCAGCCAGTGTGTGGGAACAGGATTTTTTTTTGTCTTTCCCTCTGTTTCAGGAGCTGGGGTGAGCAGCCTTATATTTTGCTCTGCAGAGCACGCAGCCAGGGAAAAAATACAGCATCCAACCTCCTTGGTCTATAGATGGCATCATAAAGTGCTGGCACCACTAGGGATAGCTTCATGTGATATTATTTCATAGACTTTCCTGCAGGATATTTCAATAAGAGGGATAATAATGGGTTTGGGTTGACTGTTTTAGTATCTATTTTTGTTATGGACTGAATGACCAGCTACACTTTCATGTAACTGTGTGTAGTTTTCCTTGGACTTATGCAAGCTCTTTTAAGTTAGCCTGCTTTCTGAAGACTTTTCAGGAAACAAATTTCTTTATGTGCAAGGAGAAAAAGAAGTCAGATCGATGAGGAACTGAGAAACAAAAATCCTCCGAGTTCTTACAATAAACCACCAGTAACCCAAGATTTCTTGTAATGGAAAACACTGCTGCTGCCATTTTCGCTGAATATCATGGAAGGCCATGACAGGGATACATAAACCAAATTTGCTTATTTTTCAATAGTAGATCTCGTAGTATTTTTCTTGGAAATTCTACTCATCCTCCTCTTACAGATAATTTTTTTTTTAAACAAATACCTTTGCTGCTTCAGCATATGGTTGCTTCTGTAGTGGGCTCTCCTAACATGGCCTAGCATTCCTTGCTGCAGAAGTGGGTAACACTACCAAAACTTTCCTCAGTTACTCACTCTTACGAAAAAGCGTTGCTCTGGTTTTTCTTCCTGCTGTGGGGTTTTTCAGTGATTCATTTCTCTTTGGAAGTATTATTGGGCTTGACCTCATCCTTAATTTGCTCTGCATTTCTCATAAGCTCACAGCCTGTTGGTTTCAGAAAGGTGCCAGTGTTCATTTTTCATTTGAATTGGTCGCTGTTTACAAGCCAAATGCTGACAGATGTGGTTACGAGAGCCTCGCTGCTGTCTTTTTGCAAAGAATGTTAATTTTTATGGTGGTGCTTGTGGATTTATTGATACCAGGCCTGTTGGTGTTCATAGCAGAGCTTACACAAGGGATGCAGGACAAGACCTCCATGGAGTTCCATGACCTTTTGAGAAAGGCTTCCAGCTCCTTTCAGGCCTTGACGACGTTGCTTACTGGTAAAACTTCCACAAGTGGAAACTTGTTGGAAGGAAAGCACATCCAGGTGGCTATTGTGTAAATGTGGGGAGACCTTGTCTGAAAGGCTGTTAAACAGAGAGAAAATTAGAAGAGGGTAAGTAGATGTTTTAGCTTGTCCTCAGTTCCAGGCTGTTTGTACTTTGAGAGAGTTGTCTGTGAGAAATTGAATACGGAGATAATTTTGCACTTGTGACTGAATAAATTTAATTAAACTTATTTATTCCTCTTTCCCCCACAAACTTTTATTATCTTTATGTGTCTGTTAAAGGGAGTAGAAAAGAAAGCATATGTTCTATTCCCCCTTACTTTTTTACTAGAATTAATAAAAAGGCCAGGTTTCAGATGCGCTCCAAACCACTGGGGACATGTGAGTGATCACTGACGTGGAAATGGCTTCCACTTGTAACTCTCTGTTGGATAGGGCAGATTTTCAGTTCATTTTGGTCAGCGAGGTTTGGAAGAAACTTTTCTTATTACTACATTTTTTTTTAGGATTTGTTGGACAGATCATACTGTTTGTAGATTTATTTTTTTTTTAGGACTACTCAACTTCATCCCTCAGTGAGATTCTTTTCCTGGGTGGTTGTAGTTTCATTTTGTGCAAAATATGGTTTTTTACTTTGGCCTGCTCAAGGAAGTGTCACCTCACACACAAATACCCACTTCAGCCTTAAGGCAAAACATCACTTTACTTTCCAGAATCTTAGAGTTAGAAGACGATACTCCTCCAGCCCCAGTCACAAAGCTGAAAGGATTTTAGAGTTTTCCTTACATCTGTGTTGTTGACAATTATTTTCCTTCCTGAAGTGTGGAGGATTTGGATATGAGAAGTCTTCACTCCTTAAAGAAATTTTGGTGAATTTTGTATTTATTTGATTTTGAGGGAATAAAAATTCATGAGTAAATGAAAAAGGCACCATAAATATTTTTTTAATAATAGATTTCTGAATGTATTCAAAATTATTAACAAGTTAACTTAGCTTTGGCTTCACACAGTGAACTAATAGTGAGAGAATGTCTGAATGTTTATCTTGTTCATTCTTTAAGCATTCTGATAGAGTTTAGTCCGTGACATTTAGCAGCAAAGTAGCTTTGCCTTTTCTACCTGCCCCTCCTCTTGTATTGTGGAGTAGACTTTCTGTGGCATTATCTTCAGAGGGCTGTGCACTGTTAATGCCAGGTCACTGCTCTCTGATTTATCAATACAGTCCCACTTTTTGCTCCTGTTTATCTTGCAGGAGGTCGGGAAAAGGAGGAACAGCTCAAAGTGTGCTCAGTACCTACTGAATTAAAAGAAATCACCCTTACCACAGAGATGAGTACAATCAAAGCACATAAACCTGCTTGGATTTCCCCTGGTTTGGGGTGAGCCGTGCAACGTGTAGCTGCCACTGAGCTGAGCAGCAGCCATGCCATTCCCTGAGAACCCCAGTTTCAGGTCAATAGCCCTGTCTCTGTGCAGTACACAGGAATTTCAGTGCATGCCATGTCATTACTCCTGGGCAAGCTGAAATCAATACGGGTTCCTGCCCTTTGGAGCAATATACCGTATAAGAAACCGTGCCAGGCAATCTCCTGGGGGGGCTGTGTTTGGTTGGCACTCAAACCATTTGTAACATGAACCACAGGGAAACCCCCAGCTCTTCAAAGAACATATTCACTGGAGTTCTCGGTGGGTTTCAGCACTGCCTTGAAGGCCAGAAATTATCTTAGAAGTGCAGGGAGCAAGAGGGAGGTACACAGAAGCAAGATTGTACCCAGTCATCTGAGACAAATGTCAACAGCTTCATGCTACATGACTCAGGTATTCATGTCATGCTTCTTACATTAGTGAAAAATAAGTGTTTTCTTTCAGGAGGGCGTATACAAGGTATAGAAAGATTAAATCACTGGCTACAGTTGCTGCTAAAAAATAAATACAAGTGCGACAAGATGAAGCACTACTGCATTATCTTATTGTTCATATCCCACAGACAAAAGTACTTCTATCTGTTGGTGCTAAAGGTTGGACTCGCTGATCTTGGAGGTCTTTTCCAACCTAAATATTTCTAAAGATCTGCGTTAAAATGGATCATGTAATTCGATTTATAGAAACAAAGTGGATTTAAATGAAAAACATCTGCTCTTTATCAAATGCTTCCAAAACTTGTGTTTTGAGGAGGTACAGAACAATTAACAGCAAGCAGAAAAGAATGTTCTTTCATCTGATAATCCTACTTGAGCCTAGGTCTAGCAAACTTGGACACTCTCACTCGAGCAGAGATGCAGAACACAGGTTTTTATAGCTCCGAAAGGGTGTTTTACTATGGTGGTAAATACTGCAACATATAATTTTTATTTCTTTTTATGAGGGTGATTTTGAATCCTTTTTGTTTGTTGTATTTCCAGCTGTATTCATGCTCTGCCCTTCGGATGGTTGTTCCCCAACAGACAAACACATGGCTTGCATATCTGAAGCGACTCTGAATATTTGGCAACAAAGCTGTGTTCTTGCATCAGGAGAACGAGTTATATTCAAACAAGTTATATTCAGACAAATGGCTTGGCCTTAAAGATAAGTGGTGTGGCTGTAAATTTACATTTCTGGCTAACCTGTGACTTCCCACTGGACGTAAGGTATGGAATTGTGGGACGGTGTCCCTGCAGCCCTGTTGCTGGGCACTGGGATGGGGAGGGTTTGTGTGCCTTTGCAGCAGCGATTTCAGCAGAAGTGAATGTGTACTGAACATGGGTCTGGTGTTCTAGAAGGGGGTAAAAAAGCCTGCTCCCCGTTTCTCTGCTCTGAAGTGCCAGAAGGGATTTAAAGGAAATGGAAGGGAATGCTAATGTGAGTCTGGAGGTGATTCCCCATCCAAAGCCGTCATCCTATCGCTGCAACTTGTCTCCATTTATTGCTCTCCTGAGAAAATGCTCTTCCAGACCTGATGTATCAGATCAAATCTGAAATGGGCAAGAAATTTTCTTCCAGTCAGTAAAAAGTCACTTGATATTTCAAAACATATTCTGGGAATATTTGGGGAATAAAAAATTTGATTTGAATTTCAATTTTCTTTTGTGAAATATAGAAAGGCAATATGTGGAAGCTGGTACTGTCCTCATTGGGAGAGCCCTGTGATTTTTCTCATGCTATGACTTTGGCTTGTTTCCAAAAATGTTTTTCTATTTCTCATATATGGAAATATTTTAGTCTTTTCTTTAATATATTTTTAAAATTATGTTGGTTCAGCATCATCTTTTTCCCTGGAGGTCACATATTTTAGTTCTTGTCAGATAATAAATTATATCTGTATAGACATTCAGATCATGCTTTCTAGTGTTTGTCATTGTATGGGAAAATATGGGGTCCATAAGCTGATAACAGAGAAAATTTACCACAGCTTTGATTTTGGAAAGTGGAGAATGAATAACTTCATTTTCTTTGTGAATCTTGTTGGTTTTGTGGTGTAAATGCTTTCTCTAAGTTATTCATACTTCTTTGAGAAGAAGGATCAATTAAGGATTTGAAAGGTGATTCATTTGGGACTTCAGTGACAGAACCACCTTCCATCAGCAAAAACAAAGGCAAACTGGTAATAAGATAATCAATGTGACAGTCAAATGCAATTAATTGCAAAAGCAACTGATCAGAAAATACAACCTTAGGTCAAATAATTTTTCCTCAGGTTTATGAATAACATAAAAACACAGAAGGACTTTGTGATATTTAGGTTATTTTGTGGAAGTGAGATGAGTGTGATGTTCTTTGGGAGAGAGAAACTTTAATGATAATGCAAATATCAATGGTTTGAAAGGAACCAAGAGTGTGTTGCTCACATCATGCTCTTCCTCTGTGTATGTTTTTGGGTTTAGGTTTTCTCACTATTTTCTCTTTTTTGCATTTCCAAATATTACGTGGTTTTCACAAATTGACTGCTGTAATGCAATCAGAAATATTTACTCTTTATTGGTATTATTGGAATAATATAAAATTGGAATAATATAAAATTGGGATAATAGAAAATAGCATGCATATATATATATCTTACAAGTGCCTTGAAATGAATTCCGCCTTTCATTGTGCTCAGCAAACATCAGAATGTTTTTTCCCAGCAGTCTTGAACACAGAAGTTATAAAATCATGAATTCTCATAGGCATTTACTGTTAATAATCTTCAATACTGCTATATCAGGGAAAAAAAACCCTTTTCTATTAGGTGGTAATAGCGGAAAATAACCTAATGAGTTTAAAATCAGCAGAAGTGTATTTAAATATAGGTTAATTTTTAGGAAAAAAAAGATACACTTTGGACAGGTTGGAAAATTAAAGGCAATGTGTGTGCATGGTGCATCTTTTGGGGTTTGTTTGGCTTTTTTTCTCTCATTCATCACAGGCTCTGGATCTGAGCATTAGTTATGTTTATCCTTTAATCCTTCTGTCTGGGTTTGTTTATGTAAGATTTATTATATAGCCAGGGTGGGTAGTTAAATGAAAAACCAAACCTGACCCTCAGCCAGTGCAAGAATACCTACAGATTACTCTGCTTTACATAGGCAAGTTAAATTTATTCCCAGTCCATTATGTAAGAGTGGGCTCCACATTTCCTGAGCCACCAAGAGACAAAAATTGCTGCCAGGTGCATCTGTCTTTTTGCACTTCATTCTCTACAAAACAAGGAGAAAAAGAAGCTGGGTATGTTTTCTATAAGTATTTCCTTGAGATAGAAGCTCACTTGATGACCGTGTTTCGTTGTGCAGTTAATTAAACACTATCATAATTGAATGTGCTTGCTACTGGCTGTGTGCAAATCTTACCCAGCAGGAGTTTTTTTGGTAAACTTTACAGAAAATAATCGATAGATACCAGGAGCACTGGGCTTGGGTGAATGAAAATAAAAATCACCACGTTGCAAGTGCTCCTACGTTTTCTGGACACAAACCCAATTTCAATATGTATAAGTACATTGAACCCCTAATATAATTCATTTTAAGATACTTGTTGATGTTACAGCTTGTTCTGCTAGGGCATGGCAGTTGGAGGTTGGCTTCCTGGTGCTTCCCATTGTTTTTTCCCTTTATTTGATGAATGTGCTGAAGCAGACTGGAAATAACTAGATTCCCTAATTGTCTGGACAGTGACTGGATTAATAGTTGTGGAAATCACAGATGTTTTCACTCTCTGCACGTTGTATTCTGTACTCAATGGGGCAAGTATAGAAAAACTGTAGTGGCCTTGTCCTGATGCACTGCTGGGAACTGCAGATTAAATTCATCCTGGTTTAAAAGACCTACATGAGGTTTATTAATCTTTAAAATCCCACTTAAATCCTGTTTTAATGTCTTAAGTAGGATTTAAATGATGTCTAGTACAGGCCCCTTGTAGAGAGGAGGGAAGAAGTGACCCTGCAGGTTACTAGAAACGCAATATTTTGCAATTTCATCAAGCCATATGTAACAGGATTTCAGGGCTGTCGATGGACTGACCTTTTGTGAAATCCAACCTGCATATTTTATGAGGAAATATATAATTTCTGCTTCAACAAAAAAACCCAAAGGAATTCCAATGATTAAATGACCGAGTTTAGGCTCTTAAACAATGGTTATTGCCAGCTCCAAGTATCTGGCTACTCCCTGTGTCTCCCTGAAGACTCACTTAATTTTAAAATATTTCAGTTTGGTTTAAAATAATGGTTTGGAGGTTTCTTATTCCTTGGAGTTTTTTATTGATGCTTCTGAAACTTCTCTGCAAGCAAAAGACAAACGGCATTGATTTCAGCATTTCTCCTACAGTGTTTTATAAAGCTGTATGAAGTACTTTGTGTAAAAAATAAACTGAGGGATTCTCCTTCCCCCAGCTCACTTGCTTTCATGCCTCTGTCATTGCATGTTGATATAGTTCATGGAGAATCTAGGTGGAAATGTCAGTTTTCAATCGTGGCACCTTTAACTGGGATACAAAGAGGTTAAAAATTCTAGAGAATGCTGTAAATCTGAGAGCAAAAACGGAGTTACACAGTTGTTGTAGGCTGTGGAACTGGTTGTATAGAAGAGATGTAACAGAAGCTTGTACTGGAAACACATTTTCACTCAGGTCCTGTGTTGTTTTGTGGGGCTGATGTGGGTGTGTGGTCCTGTGGTCAGAACAGGAGAGCACAAGCACGGCAGGAACTCTGACTCTGCTCCAGCTCTGCCATTAACTCTCTGGGCAAACCACAAACCCTCTGCTCTTCATTCAAACTGGATACATTGCTGACTCCAGAAAGGTCTGGTAACCTGACTGAGCACACGTTTGGTGTGCTTGAAATTCTTGGAGAAGAGATGCTACGGAAATTTTAAAAATACCCATAATCATTCACCTAGGCTGCAAAGCTCCACTGATATCCCAGCACAGCTATGCAGTGAACCACGCTGAATTTTCTTGCTGTGTCAAGAGTAGGTAGTTTTGGCTTTCAAAAGCCAGAGTAATGTTTGATTTGCAGTTTTAAGAAATTAAATACTAAGTCGCCCATCTGTACAGTGTATTATTACTATTACAAAAAATATGTAGGGCTATGTTGAGTATTTTTTTGTCAGCTCGTGGTTCATTACAGAGTAAGTCTAATTAATTGCTGTCACACTCTTTAAGGTGTGGGTGAGTGCAGGTTTTACTTAATTTCCCCCCATAGGCAGAATATTTTTAGGTAATTATGTGTAATTTTCTACCTTTTTTTGCTCATCATCTTGTACTAACAAACAAATCAGGACATATGTTTGTCAGAAGGAGCATGAACTGACAGAAGAACAACAAACCAGTGGGTGGGGAAGTGTGGAAAACGTTTTTTTGAGGCTTTTTAGGCAGACACATTTGAATTCCAAGACTGACTTTCTGCACCTAAATCATTCCTGAAGTAATGAATCAATCTTGAGGCATAATTTAAGGGAGGGGGGTTTTAACACAATGTAGTGGGCCTGCTGGGGAAACTAGGATTTGGGGGTCTCCAAAATAAAATGGAAATATGTCAGCGCACGTGGGATTTTTTTTCCCTCCATGAATTATTCTGCTGAAATGGAAAAATATACATTTAACTGAGTGTTACTTTGGTCAAACCATAAAATAAGAGGAAGATTAAGTCATTACATCAGCAGAGAGTGATTACATTTATTTGATCCTTGCTAAATGCAGATATTTTGTGTGTAGAGAGAAAACATTGCTGATGGAGATTATTAAAACAGGATGGTAAAACAGGTATTCTCCATGACTGCCTCTGTTTGCTAATTAATTAGACAAGTGTGTTGCTGATTGCCTTACAAAATTGGGCTATAAATCATCAAAGTTTTAAATTCCCAGGAAGTCCATGTTCTATACCTGGGCTGTCATTTGCAATGTCTCTGTTTGTGCCACGTGCAGCAATCGAAAGCAATTTGGATTTAGAAGGATTGCGCTGCATTCCCTCTGCCACTACGGGAACCTACAGCTCCAGTCAGTGGTCACGCCACTGTAGGAGGCACCACACGCTGCTGGGAGTAAACACGGGATGAAGTGTCCTGCTTCTGCCTCTAGGAGCTTAAAACTGAGAATGGGCTGACAGACCACAGGCAAGACAGCAAAGTGCTGCAGGCACACACATCCATTGATGCAAAATGGAGACGTCTTTGCAAGAATAAAGTTGTTTTATCTTCTGTTTTGCTTTAACTTCTTTAAGGGCAGTCATTCTGTTGACACTCACGAGTTCCAGACCAGGATGAGAAGAGGAAAATGAGAATGGGGTTGTCAGGAAAGACAGATTTCGAGAGGGGCAAGCATTTTGTGAGCTCTGCTGGCACTGATGTCCTGACTTAGACAGCAGAGATTTTGCTTTGTGTAGTTAGACCAATATCAGTTCCTCAAAAGATCTGACAGCAGCGTTAGGGTAACAAGGAGATCTGTGATTATCCAGCAGATATGTCCCAAACTAATAATTTGAAACCAGCTTGACTTTCTCTGAGGAAATGTAGGCATGGATAGCAGAGCTCCCCTCAACACCAGGGGAAGTTTTTCATACCATCTTGCATGCTTATCAGGCACCATCTCATTTGCTGCATGGACTTGCTGAGATGATTCTGAAATGCATACCCTGGTAGGTTAGCAAGGCCTGTTCAACCAGTTGCTGTCAGTGATCCTCTGTCAAATGAGAAAGTTGTTTTAATGTCATTTCTGCAGGATTTCCCTTTTGGTTCTTGTACAATTCCATGATATCCTTGATGATAGGGATGGTCACATAGAAAGGGTGCATACTGAATTGACAGGTGACACTATGCTAGACGGAAATGGAAAAACAGGAAGAGCTTGGAAAACTATGTAGCAAAATAACATTGAGAAAAATTAAATTATTAAGAAGAAGTATCAGATTGTGCACTTAGGAACAGCTAGATGGTTATTCTGAAGGAAAAAATGCGTTAAGAATTGCTAGGGCTTCTGGTGGACTGTGATGCAAATAGTGGTTGACATATTTTTTTGTAAAAATTACAAGTAGGGATGTTTAAGCAGATGTCTCATTTGGAGCAGATGTAAAGTGGTCCTCCCCTCAGTAGCTAAGGCAGCAGCAGCTTAAACAGGAGGAAAGGTTTTTGTTAAGGCTAAGAGCAGTGTGGTGCTGGAGTGATTGCCAGGCTGTGGAGCTTCCACTGGAGATCTGCAGAACTTGTTAGACCTTCGTTAGTCGAGTGTGAGTTGGCTGCACCTGAAAAGAAAGGGTGTGGGCAGCCCAGCTGAAATCTTAAACCTCTTTCATCCCTGTTTTCTGTGATATCATTCATATACAGGTATAAAAGCCCTGCTGCAGAGTTCTCTTACGATCCACTGTGTGTGCTTGGCCTGCTGATTTGTGGTTTTAGTGGGATGTAAAGCGGGAATCCTGCCTTCACTGCCAGCAGGCACTGATATTCTGACACTTCCATTCAGTAACATTGCCTGAGAACATTTTTGAGGAATGACAGGCCTACACACCTTGGATTGCACATACATTTACTGGCTCTGCATTGTACAAGCTGGGTGTATTTAGTTCGTGGCTCAGTTCTTTGTGGTACACCAAGTTCTTTTATAGGTTCTGTGACACCCAAGACCTTGCATCGGGATCCTCCATGGCTCCACCAACAACCACATTTTTGCTGGGATGTGATGTTTGCTTGGGAGAAGTTGGAAGTAAAACAAAATCAGGTCTGAAGTTGGGATTTTCTTAATAGAGTGAAATATATTCCAGATAAGATTTACTACATTCCTAGAAGGGAATGATTTTGCATCTAATTCCTGAGGGAAGGGAAAGGAAGTTTTTTTTATATTTTTGCAATCTCAAGTGTAAATTTTCAGGTATTTGAACACAGCAGCACTGAAGTTGTGTCAGTGGAGGTTTATGCTGAGTATCAGGAAAAGGTTCTTCACCCAGAGGTTGGCTGGGCACTGGAACAGGCTCCCCAGGGCAGTGGTCACAGCACCAGCCTGACAGAGTCAACAGGAGTTTGGACAATGCTCTCAGGCGCACAGTGTGACTCTCGGGGTGTCCTGTGCAGGGCCAGGAGTTGGACTTTAATGATCCTTGGGGATCCTTTCCAACTCAGGCTGTTCTGTGACTGCAGGTCTCTTCCAGCATTGATGATTCTGTCAAAAGTACCATCAAATTAGTAGTAGCTTTAGACTGTAATTTTGTGCCTCCTGAATAATCCTGGGATAGATACGTCGTTTCAAACAGTTAATTAAAATTGGGAAGCTTTTTAGATGTTTTCATATGGTATCTCTAACATCAACCAAGAGACTCAAGCAAAGATCCTTGTAAAGAAAGAGTACTGGGAGGGCCAAGATGTGGAAAACTGGTTGGATGGCAGTTGGTAGCTGACGTGCCAGAGCTGTCTCTAGAGCTCTGTCTTGCGCCAGGGAAGGGTAACTGCTACGAAACTGTGTTTAACAAAAAGCCAAAAACTCTTCCCTAGCTGTGTGTCAGGTTGTTAGGTGGAGTTGCACCAACTACTCTGTCATTGTGTCCCTACTGCATTCTCCCAGCCTTCTCCATCATCCAGGCCATGAATTACAGATTATTTTATAGCCATTATTACAAAGAACTGCTTATCCCCTAATAATTACCTGCAGACGTGCTGATACATATTGAGGTCTTTAAAAAACAAAATCCAGCGCACAGAAATGACCTGAAGAAAGCAGACCTTTTGACTGCTTTCATTCAGGTTACATGAGGTAATATTTTGCTGCATTATGTCAATTGTTAGGAAGCTTAGGATGACACCATTTCCTAGGGTTTAAATGATTAATTAGAAGCCTGGGTTGAGATGTAAAATTAAATACTTGTACCAGTACAATCAGCTTTACTTTTTGGGCACTGAAACCGTAATGAACTGCTTTGTAAGGCCAGACGTTTCCTCTAGCAAGAGTGGAAATTCAGCTGGTATGCAGCTCTTTGGCAAGAGATTAAACAAAACCTAATTGCTGAAGTTATATTTGCAAAATATAATTCATTCATATAAATTTCATTTTTGCTACAAAATTTAAAGGCCTTTTGAGTGGGTTTTTTGTTCCTCTTATCCCTTTACTTTTATAATTTCTGATGCATATTTTAAATGTCAAATTTCATCATCTTTACCACCACTGAAACTTTGGTTGGAACGGAGCAAAGAAGCATACTGTGAACAAAGCTGCCTTTTCACCCAAGGTATCGACAGTTGTCATTTCTGGTTGTTATTGAAAATAAATTAAATTTGAAAATAGGCTAAATAGTCCTCCCCAGTTCAGAATTCAGACTTCCCTTTTGTTGCCCAAAAATGAGTAGGTAAGAGCACCTCCAAACTGATTAGTTCTGGATCTAGCATGAGGCTGGGAGTGTGCTGGCTCAGTGTTCTGGCAGAGCTCAATTGTCACAGCCTGTCATGGTTCCTGGGCACGTGTAGGAGGTGATAGCAGGAGGAGCTGTCACAGCTCTCCCCTTCTGCTGCAGGTCTGTGGTTTGTGGTCTCATATTAGAAAAGGACACTTGTGTGGGGCCAGAAGTCTAGACCTGGGAGAGTTCTTGCTTGTGATTGAGCTTAGGATGTTCTCCCACTAGATAACAGGAAACCATGGAGCTGCGGGGGGCTGTGGGATCCTGGGGTGGTCAGAGGTGGCCTTGACTTCCAGTATGGAAAGCCAAAGGAAAGCAAATTGGGGAAAATTCATGAGGAAATTTCTTATGGTTTATTAAGGCTTATGTTCTCTCTGGTCAATTTCTAATGGGAAAAACCCAATGGAGCTGACAGTCATGGGATTTGAGTTTTGTTTCTTTTTTTTTTTTTCTTCATTTGTCCAGCAAAAACTTCTAGATCAAGCAATGTAACTTCCAAAGCAAGTATCTCACTGATTTATGTTTTTAAAGTTTTTTTTTAACGTGCACAATGTGATGGTGCTGGTCACGGGTTTTAGAGGTGGGCTATCCAAGCAAAACTTTGGACAAGGGAATAAGCACACTTTCATGGACATGCACATGGAGACCAGCAGCCAGGAGCTGGATTAAAAGAGGCAGTTTTGAGAATAAGCAAGTCTGAAGCCACAGAAGTTACAGCTACTCTGGTGAAGTAATAGCTTACCCCCCTGAGGACATTACCTGACACTGAGAGAGGATTGTGTGCTGCTAATCACTGCTGGAAGAGGAACATCCTTTACGAGAGGTGGGGCTTGGCAGAGCTCTGAGGCAAAATCTGTGATGGTGGGACCTCTGTTATGCCATTTGCATTTCTGGTGGGGTATTTTCACCCTGCTCAGAGCCCTGGCATTGATGGTGTGGCTTGGATGTCCTGTGCATCTCCGTGCTTGCGGTGTTTGGAGCATTGGGATGTGGTTTTCCCCTACAAAAGTGGGCACTGGTGGTGGTGGGGAATATTCCAAACCATTTTCTGGGACACCAACAGAGCTGCCTTTCCCTGCCTGGTGTTTTAAGGTGGTGAAACACAACACTAGATGGGGGCAGGCAGGTATTCTTGTCATGCTGAGGAAGGGCAGCATAACAAAAAGAAAATACATCACCATTTAGTGTCTTCCCAAAATCCCCCCAGCAGTCAAGGAACCTAGCCAAAGGGTTTTTTTACAATTACTAGCTTTTTTCAATGCTAAAAGCTACTTTGAGATTCCAGGTGAGTCTAATTCAAATGCAATATTAAACCACGCTAGAATGTCTGTTCCAGTTTATATAACCACAGAGGCAGCACACCAGAAGGTCTACACTGCAGAAATGGGGATTTTTTTGAACAAGTAATAGTTAATTTAGATGAATAGCTTTTACCAAACTGCCCCAGAGAAAGTACCACTAACAATTAAAGTAAATACACTTCACGCTAACAAATACATTTTCAAATATCAAAACGTTACTTAACTATCAGTTATGCTTCATTTACTGGTTCTTGATGAATTCATCAGTTAAATTAAGCTTCATTAACTGATTCTCGCAGTATCATTCAGAAATGTTATAATTATTTCTCTTTTAAATACAGTGAACTGAGGTAGACAATTCAGGTGGTTTGCTGATGGCCATGTACAGAATTCACTCTATAAACAAAATTGAAGTTTAGGTTCCCACGGCTTCTCCTCTGGTATTAAAACCACTAGCCCTGATTTGATATATATTTAAAAAGAAAAAACAACAAAATAAAACACCACCGCCAAGACACATCACAACAAACAGACAAAACCCAAACACACTCCACAAAAAACCCCCAACCAAACCAACCAGCCTTCAATCTTGTTTTGCAAAATCATCAATTTCTGTACTGGCTACTCTGACATTATCTGAAAACTATACCAATTAAATATATTTTAGAAAAGGCTTTGAGACCAAATAAAAATTAAACCAATAAACTTTTGGGTTTTAGACCTAGTTTTATTAGTTCATTGTTTTTCCATTTGTTGACTCTATAGTGTTAGGCGTGTTTTACACCTGGTTTTTGGCTGGAAATGTAGCACCTTTTCTGTCAGGAATATTTCTGTACAGTATGCATTTTAACCTTTCACAAGTCGTCGCATTCATGAATCCCATTTATTTCCAGATTTTCAAATTCCCTGTGGCTGGATAAAATCACCCACCACAGAACTCGCCTCCACTTCAGTGGAATGACCTGCAGCACTGGTAGTATAAAGGAGCTGAGAAACAGCATCCTATATTTGATTTCCCCTACCACCCCTTTCAGATTTCCAGCTTGCTGTAAAAAGACGACAGGACTGAACTTGTGCAGACAGGCTGATGTCTTTGAGTGGGGCAGAGAAGCACAGGGAGAAAGAAAGACGGGTAGAGTTTCTCTGGTTCTTGCGTAAGTGCATCAGACCCACTGGTATGCGCTTCCCCCAGTCCCTGGGCAAACTGGGGCAGAGGGGCAGAGCTGGAATGCTCTCCCTGCTCAGCCAGCAGTGTCAGGATTGCCTTCTGCACCTGACTCTCTGTTCCACACATGGAAATCCACTCCTTGCTGAGGCCATATTTAAAAGGAGAATTTAAACCATAAATCAAGGCTGATTCTGTCCTTGTTTAGTGACTAATATTGTTGTTTTCTGGAGCAGGGGGAGGCAGCTGCCTTTCAAAGCCAAGTCGTTTGACCCCAAGCTCTAATAGGAATCAGACTCTTATCTAGTTCTGTCATAGAGGACACCACAACTGCAGTGTGGTGGTGGCTTCTTTGCTGCTGCTTAGTTGGATTACGTGAAGCTGCTGTGAGTACGGAGAACCAGTACTCAGTACATGTAACAAATTATTATACGTACAATTCATATTTCATAAGACAGGTGTTGAGTACTGCATAGAAAATAATAACCAAAAATTGTATTGAGGCACAGAACAAGGGGCTGAGCGTGTGGGTTGGAGCCTGCTTTGCTTTTTGAGTAAGCAAGGACTGATGGTGTTCTTGTTCAGCTAACACATGACCACGATAGTCATGGCTTTGTTTTGAAGAGCAGAAAACCATTGACTGATTACTTACTTCGAGCAAACTTTCTTTAACTCTCAGTCTGTTGTGTGTCTTATGATGTAAGGCAAGGCACCACCTCTGCCCTTGCACAGGATTTTGGTAGGTCAGACACTGCAGCTGCCCATAGGCTGAGTCCCTTCCTCTCCTGGGATTCCTCCAGCTCCCTTGGGACAGGGTAGCAGCTTCCACTGTAGCGTGTCACAAGTTAGTGACAGTTTCCTTTACGGAGAACCCATCTCTGAGCATTCTCTCCCATCTGTGTCCCACTGCTCTCTGTGATGGCCTGTGTGCCAAGTGCCTCTGAGCTGGGCATTTGTGGAGCAGCCCTGGCAGGGCAGCAGGGAGAGACCCTCCTGCCTCCTCGGGCACGGGCAGTGGAGCTCCACCCTGCCCTTCCTCCTCCTGACCAGTGCTGCCAGCTGAATGTTCCCCGTGTTGCCTGAAGCTGTTCTTGCTCCAGCTGTTTACATGTGAATAATTTATATGCTTTGTTATTAGTGGAGTTGGAGTTGGGGGAGGGGACAGGCAAGGCAGACACAAAACTTGTTTTCTTCTAGGTGGGAAGGAATTTTACTGTTCTTGGAGCCCTGGGGTTTGATTCTTTACAGTGTTGACATTTCCCGATTTCGACATTGCCTTTCTTATCAGGATGTTTTGCTCCAACACTGATGAAGGTAAAATATCTGGAAAAGTCTATCAGTTTGTAAAAAACCATCTGAAAGAAAATTAAATATTTATAGGTTTTGTGGGTAGATTGGTGAAACACACCTGCTATGATTCTAGTAGAGGCTCTTCTCACTCTGTCATATCTTTCTCAGTGCTTGTTTCCAGTGAAGGGAAGGACAACTTAAGTGCTACAGAAAAGCACATAAATTACTGATGTGATAAATCCTTTTGCATTAAGTTACTCCAGAGGTAATACACATATATTAATATGGTCCCTTTAAACCTTCTAAAAAGGTCCTTAGCAGAGCTCAGGTCCTCTGACTTGTAAAGCTAAGCATGAAGACCGAGAATACTAAAGATCTGAAGTGTTTCCTCACATCTGATATCACGACTAGGGACTTTATAATTGTTACTAGTGACATTATAATTGTTGCTGCAGCCAAGATGAATGCAGCATTCCTAATTGAAAGGAGTTAAATGTTTGCAGACACACCTGGCAAGGTTTACATTTCCTTAAGTATTCTGGAATGATGCTTTATGTGTTAGGAGTCATGATGTGCACTTAGAAAGTCTGCAGACTTCAGCAACAGAGCTGTCTGGACCAAGGCAGGAATATTGAAATCTGCAAGGGATGTCAGTGCTCTGGAAAAAAAAAATAGCAAACTGCACTTGTGCAGCCCCACTGCTGCTTTAGTTGTCTGATATTCTGAAGCAGCCTAAAAAATTGCAGGTTACTTACTGTGTGTATTTTTGTTCACTGTGTTTCCACAGCATCTGACACTTGATCTTCAAAGGCTATTGGATGTCAGGTGCTCTGGTGTTAGGTGAAATCACGCTGCTTTCATCTCCTGTATTTCCACCATGCACAGGGATCCCTCTTGCATAACAGTGTGGTTGAAATGCTTCAGCTAGAAGCTGTGGAAGATGTTTCCCGAGCTTCAAGAAGAGGGTGCTTTGCCTCCAAAAGACAGAATGGTTTGCTGCCCTTTCCTTGTTGTCAGAAACATTTGAAGGCTAAAATGATGTTTCCTTCGCATCCTTACCCCGAGTCAGTGCTGTGCCCAATCGATGAGGTTGAGCTAAACTGCTGTGAATAAATAAGCTGCTATAGGACTGGGGACAAAACTTGGCAGAGGTCCTAGTTTCTTTCCATTCTCTTTCTATTTTAGATGGAATTAAACAGCTGGTGTTTTCCATCTGACCGAAACTGAACTTTTACACATGCTTTCACAGTGCAATTTTGACTTTATGAAAAAGGAATAAATTGTTGTTGTCATGATTCTCATTTCTGCTGTTAAAGCCAGGCTTGCAGTACCAAACTGAGTCAAAATGACTTTTCTCTTAAGTAGCTGCTTGAAAGTCCAGATTATGAAGTGGTGTGTGGTATTAAGTGCCTCAGAAACACCTGGAGATAAGAGCTTCAGATGCCCTTAAATCTGACAAGTTGAATTTGCTTTGTTGAAGGCCTTGAAGAAGAGCTGTCAATCCTTTAAGTCTGACTGGATTGATTTGGAAGGCTGTAAGGATCACTCTTAAAAGGCAAATAAGTAAAAAGGTATTGTTGTTGAACTCCAGGGGTGAACTGCTTCAATAGAGCTGGTTACAAATGCAGGTTCCTTCTACCCCCATTATTTTTAAAGACTGTAGGTCTCAGCAGCTGGAGGTTAAAAGCAAACCCTATATTTTTCTTCTGAATGGCTGAGGGAGGGTTTTTTTATGGCATATGTGTTAACAGCCGAGCTGTATTTCTTAATAATTTGAGAATAAGGTTGGAGGATGCCACTTGCACGGGAACTGTAACTTACCCAGCTATCATTGCCTGTTTATGGACAGGAATCCTTTCAATGCCTTAATTACTACAGAGGAGTTAGGATGTGGTAATAAATGACGTTCCCAAAGTTTACTGTTGCTTGAATGTATATTGAAAGAAGTAAGCTGCAGGGGGATTATCAGGTACTCTGTTGATCGTAAAGCCTGTAAAAGCAGGAGCGTGGCTCTGACTCGGAGAGCAGGAGGGCTTTGCAGCTGGCTCACAGTGGGGTGTTGCCCTGGGCCTCTGTTTAAGCTCCTTAGGTGGCCACTTACAAAATAATGTCACCGGCCTTCTGCCCCCGCGAGTGCCCGGGCTTTGTGCCCTCCTTACACGGCTTTTAGGGCAACAAAAGGCAAAGGAAGGCGCGGAACCTCCTCGGGTGCGTCCCTAATGAGCCGGTGGAGCTTCCCCACGTCTCCTGCCACTGTGCCCGCGAGTCCCGGCAGCGAGAGGATGGAGAGGAAAATCCAGGGGTGTTTCCAGCCTGGAAGCACCGATTGCTCTCACCTCTGCTGATGGGCGTGCTCACGGGAGCGTGTCAGACACCGCCTGCTCGGCTTTTGCATCATCGCCAAACATAGAAAAATACCACTGAAGAATAAAACAGAATCTTAGATAAAACTGAATGAAAAATGAACTAAATAAAACGAAGTTAAAATACTGCTATGAATCAAAATTATTTTTGCGTATTTGGGGTGGAGTGTGTTTGTTTATTATTTCCCCACCTTAGTGTTGATGCTATTTTTAATGAGTTTTTAATGAGGGCAGAAAAGCTTTGGTGTCTTTAAAATATATCTCAAAAGCTGGCACTTTGTGTTGTTGGTCTAGGAGGTGGGAGGAGGAAAAATAAAACATTTGTCTCATTGTCTTAACGGAATCAAGCACAAAAATAGCTCATGAGTTTGAAAAATGGAGGAGTTTTTTCAGCATCTTAATTTTAATGAACCCATGCTAGTGATATTAGAAAATATTATTATACTGATGAGATTCTGATCTGATTTTATTCACAGAATAATATGTTCAGAGTGAGAAGACTTGGAACAAAATTTTCATCTCCTTCCTTGCTGCTGTATCTTGGAAAAAAATACCATTAATTCTAGGGAAGAGTTACCAACTTCAGTTTGTTCTCTCTCACATAAAAATAAATGTAGTGATTGTTCTGTGGCAAATATGTCTCTGGCCAGATGCTGTGTTTCCAGATCAAGATTTTGGAGGCATTTTTGACTGCATAAGGACTGTAGAATTTTGACTGGTGTTTAAAGCATGGCTAGATATATATATAGTCCTGCTTGCATGCAAAGCTTATGATTTATTTGTTGCCTTCGCTCCAAGTAGTCAATCTGTTTAAATATCTTTCCAGAAATGGAGCTCTTTGATATTTTATATATTATTCATTATACTTCTCCTAGAGCAAATATATCATTTACATAACTTGAGAAAAAGATAGATAATAGGTGGTGATTTTCTGATCAAGTGTTTTGAGTTAATTCTAGTGAAGATAAAATCATAACATCATTCTGGAGTCTTGTAGACTAAGATAGGAAAACCAGACCCTGGCCTTAACTTTAAAGAGGAATAAATATGGACTCTAATTATGCAGTGTCTATGAAAACTCCATCTCTTTATACCAAGAAGTCCTCTCTGTCCACAGCAGTCCCATTCTTCACCTCTTTAAATCAAATTAAGTACTCAAATCGTTATGCTTGAGTTTTATCTGATTAGAGACCTGAAGTGTGACCTCTGACACCACTTCAGATAGTTTTAAAATTATAGTAGAGAAAACACAGCATGACCTGAAAAACTTTGTAAATTAGGCAGCCCTTCTCTGTTTCAGTCAGACAAATCAAGCTAATATATAAATTAATATATGCTTCACATTCTAAGAGATGAGTCAATTCTAAAATAGTTCACTTGTTCTTTTAAATTTTGGCTATTACTGAAGTTTCAAATCTGATCTTTTTAATAGGGTTGAAACCCTACTGTAAAACTTGGCTTGGGATTGTTGTTTATTTCCTGAGTGCAAAGCAGCATCAGGAAGGACAGAAACAGGCACAGCTCTGGCAACCCAGCAGACGGCTGTGCCTGCATTTCTTGTTTCTCCTTTCTCTAAAGGTGCAGAGCTGGTTGGCTGGGTGCTGCTCCCTGCACGAGGAGCGTCAGATAGAGACTCTGTATATCTCAAAAGCAATCTCCTCCAGTAGGCTGTTGGTTCATCACCACCTTGGTATTCCTGTACTGTTGGAGTGATAAAAGCTGAACCCACCCCCACTCCCACGTGCCGCCTGCAGAGTGTTTTGTTTTGCAGATCCTTAGAAGTCAGTGTAAGGAGATGCAGCTAGGGGAGGGCTCACCAAAGGAAACCCATCTTTGGCGTTCTCAAATTCTCGGCTGGGTCTCAGGCAGCTGCTGTCTCTGCAGGAGGCAAGTGGGATCTGTCCCCTCTGAAGCAGCTGCAGCCAGGGCAGTCTGACGTGCTGGGACAAAGGACTCCTAAGAGTAACTCTGGGCACCTCCTGTGCCACTGCTTCCAGTAACAAAAAGGGAGAGGAAGAATCTGACACTGGCAGAGTATGCTGTGATGTGCTGAGAGGAACTGAGGAGAACATTTGATGATGCTGTATTTGCTGCAGTTCTGTCCCCACAAGAAAGGACTGGCTTGAGATTGACTTCACAGGTTAGCAGTGTTGGACAGAGTCAGGTTTCACGTAGAAACACTAGAAAAAAATACAGATCAGTTTTTTCTATTATAAAATTGTGCCCTTAAGTTCATTCCCATAGCTCTTCCTCAGTGACAGGTCTGCAGGCCCTTGCCTACTGCAGAACCATAGGTAGGACGTTGCAGAGTTGCTGTTTGCAGCGTTACCAAGAAAACACTCTAAAATGTGAAAGGCTGAAAAGACCTGCATGAAATGTTATCAGTTTATCATCATTCTGTCATTCAAAATGACTGGGTTTAATGCTGGTCTCTTCCATAGACTGCACGAGGAAAAGATGAATCCTGTAACACCTATTGCTTTGTCTTAGTATTAGTTCATATTTTTTGTCTGATTTTGAAGTATTTGTGGCAGAGATATTTTTTCATATCTCTTCCAATCCCAGGTGCTAAGTGATGAAGGCTACTGACAATAATTTTTTGTTATAATGGGCAGAATTTCTGTGCCAGTTCACTGCTGATCTGCATGCAAAGATGTGCCACAACTTCCCTCTGGCACTCGATTGCCTAAATCACACAACGAGAAACCTACAGAGGTGAAGAGAATGTACTATTCTGCTAGAGAAGCATTGACTGGAGTCTGAAGTATGTTTTTAGACTAATCTTTGCTTGTGGGTGATCAACTTTGACATGCAGTGACCTTCCTGAGGTAGCCAACTTCATACTGCTGTTTATTAAATCCTCATTGGTCTACAACAAATATGACATTCATTCTCTCTGGTTAGTCTTGGTTCTCCTGACAGCAGAGGGCTTTCACTCCTCTCTGTATGGCCATCCCTTCTATACAGCTGCTAAAAATGGGGCACCAACTGCAAGAAATTATTTATAGGCTCAGTCACCACAACTCCATCAATTTTAGCAAATACTACACTTAAAATGCCATCCAGTGTGCTAATGAACTCTTAACCTGCTAGTGAAATTGCTGCAAACACCATTCTTATCTTGAGCTTCTCTTACATGAAGAAAGTTCTTTAATGTGTAAAAATGATGTATAAATTATACAGCCAATGTTGTGTCTATAATTCAAAATTTCCTGTTTCACGCTGAGCTTTTGTTGCATCTTTGTATTCATGTGTGCCATTTAATGCTCTATTGAGCAATATTAAAATGCCAGAACCACCCAATAATACAAATCATTCAGCAGAGGCAGCCAGAGCCTATTCATGTTTCACTGAAACCAAGCATTTCCCAGCTTGTTTGTTACCAGTTGTTTCTGGTGCTTTCTACTTCCATATTGCACCTATTGCTATTTGTATTTGAGTGATACCTAAGAGAACACCAAGTTTAGCAAATGTGAATGAAAAATTTCAGACCAAAGTAGAAAAGATTGTTTTCATTGTCTTATTTTCAGTTTTTGAGGTGTTGGCATGTTTCTTGGTGTTCTTGCTTACTGCCTTTTTCCGTGTTCCTCCAGATTCACAGGGCTTGCTTCATACAGAATCAGTAAGATTAAATTATCCAAATCAGCCACCATTTCTATTTTTTTCACTATTTTTCAGGAGTTGATCAATAAACAAATGAAAGTTTATCAATCTTTATAGCTGTTGAAATCCAAAGAGCATTTATACTTATGGAAAATACTAATTCTTTCAGGGTTTAAGAAAAATGTTTGGGACCAGTCTGTGAAAACGTCTCACGACAACTGAAGTGAATCATGGCCTAATGAATTGATTTCCTACTTCATTTCACACAGCCATGACCCTCATAACATCCCTGACTGTGACATCTCCATCGCTATTTCCATTTAACCTCAGCCAAGAGTTTGTCATAACGGAGCAGCCAAAGCAGACTTTATGTACGTGATTCTTGCCACCACCAGGCCCACCACTGCCACGTTCCTTTGCTTGATGTAAAGTGCATCCTTTGTAATAATTAGGGCAGCAGAAGAACAATGTACACACTGTGGCCTGACAAAGACCTCTTTCATCACACTGTAACGTTGTGCTTTTCACTGTGCTTGAAAGGGTTAAAGGTAGCTGTTTTCTGCTGTAAAAAGAAATAAGAAATTTCTTGTTCAAAAATTATTAGAAAGGTCTTAAAAAAAATCCCTCAAAAAAACCCTTAACACTTTGTGTTTTTTTTTTTTTTTTTTTTTTTTTTTTTTTTTTTTTTTTTTTTTTTTTTTTTTTTTTTTTTTTTTTTTTTTTTTTTTTTTTTTTTTTTTTTTTTTTTTTTTTTTTTTTTTTTTTTTTTTTTTTTTTTTTTTTTTTTTTTTTTTTTTTTTTTTTTTTTTTTTTTTTTTTTTTTTTTTTTTTTTTTTTTTTTTTTTTTTTTTTTTTTTTTTTTTTTTTTTTTTTTTTTTTTTTTTTTTTTTTTTTTTTTTTTTTTTTTTTTTTTTTTTTTTTTTTTTTTTTTTTTTTTTTTTTTTTTTTTTTTTTTTTTTTTTTTTTTTTTTTTTTTTTTTTTTTTTTTTTTTTTTTTTTTTTTTTTTTTTTTTTTTTTTTTTTTTTTTTTTTTTTTTTTTTTTTTTTTTTTTTTTTTTTTTTTTTTTTTTTTTTTTTTTTTTTTTTTTTTTTTTTTTTTTTTTTTTTTTTTTTTTTTTTTTTTTTTTTTTTTTTTTTTTTTTTTTTTTTTTTTTTTTTTTTTTTTTTTTTTTTTTTTTTTTTTTTTTTTTTGTTTTGTTTTTTTTTGTTTTGTATTTCAAATGGAATATTTTTATCAGAATTGGCAAAATTAGCAGAATTAATGTTTCAGAATTTGCAGTTGTGTCCTGCGTATAACAGACCTTTCATTTCTTTTGCACGTTACTTGGCATTCTCATTTATTCATTCCTTCTGTTTTTTCCCCAGCTTCTTTCATTACAGTTACAGCCATTTGTCATCCGTTTATTTCCAGAATCTGCAGAAATTCCAGGCCAAAATGTTATCAATCACTTTTTCCCTAACATCAGTGTGCAAGAAGTTATCCCAATGTATCCATTTTTTCTCTCACTCAAGGTGAAAAGGAGATTTTTGCTGTCTGCTGGGTGCTGTAGCATTGAAGTTCCGAGCAGCACTGAATGAACTCATCTTGGGAAGTTTTCAGAGCCTTGTCTTGAAATCTGGGCTTTCTCTTAGAGAATGTTTTCCTGGATTTCCTGGATTCTGACCAGCATTTCTTTTTACCTTTTTTGGGGGGCTGACACACCTGAAGAATGCCACTTTTCTTCTCTGAGACTGTGCCATGGGTCTGATATTTTTCCTTCAGTCATGAAACTTCCTTAATAGAGAGTGCTTTAACTGGGAGACCACTGATTTCACCTACCTGCTAGTGCTGCAGATGAAAACACTCACAAAAGGTGGGGATTTAAAAAAAAAAAAAAAGGCTTGGAAATGGTTTTGTGGGAAGATATCCAGTTCCAGGGTGTGAGGGGGTTCATTCAGTGCAAAGAAGACATTTCTGTTGTACTTTTTAATAGCTATACAAAGAGTGAGTAAGAGGGAAAACCTATGGACCCAGTAAGGAGTTTGGGACACTGTCTGCTCGTCTTAAATTATATCAGCAGCCACTCATCTCTGTTCTTCATTCTGTTTTCCTGTTGACAATGCCTCACTCATTCAAGGAACTCTGTTATGATTGCATTGCTTCAACTTCTTGTATCCTCTACTTCTCTTTACCAGGCTTGTCTTTTCCATGCAAGCCTCTTAAGTAGATGAAAAATACGACTACAGGCAGGAGATATTGTTTGAAAATGATCTGATAAAAAAGGATTTAAAATACTGCTCATTAGTGTATGTGTCAGTGACTTCTGAAGCATTGCAAACAAACATTTTTGTGACAATGGTGTAAATCCAAATAAATACATCCTCCAGGTTTCTGTGTATAGGACTTTAGTTTTGCCTAGGACTGATTTGAAAGATTTGTTCCATATTTTGGAAACCCTCACATAGAATTTGCTCTGTTCTGGAAAAGTAGGTGCATGGAATCTGGGTGTGTAATATCTAAAATGCTTTGTAATTAATACTCAATGATATAATCAATCAAAGCAGTCTGAAAGCAAGATCAAATCAGGCACACTATGGCAAAACATTGATCTCTGGGTGAGAGTTATTTCAAGCTCTCAGTTTCCTAAGGTTTTAAACTGGAGATGGGGGAGGGAATAAACTGTCAATGCTTTGGATCTCTTCTAGAAGTAATTTTTTCAAGCAGGTCCGTGCTCCTCTGTTTGTGAATTCTAACTGCTGGAAGCTGATCTTCGTTACACTGCTGCTTTATTACACGGGTTCTTCTAAGATTTGAATGTCAGCTCAGCGTCCTGTGCAGGACATTCCTGTGTCTGTACCTGCTTCATTGTTGTGGTTGAAAGGATGGTTGTGTGTTTAAAACCCTTTCCCTTGCTCCTCTATTCAGAATCATCTTGTCCTTCTGCCATGTCAGATGGTAAGATTTCAGTTCCTGGCCATTGCCAAATGAAAGGTATTCAGACAAGTTGTGGACAGTTACCAAGCAGAGGAACAATGAAATATCTGTTCCCTGGGTGGGAGCAGAGGGATTCATCCTCCTTCCTTTGTCAACTGGTGGAACACACTAAGCTCTTGCAATTCAAATTTTCTGTTTTCTCCTTTGTTACTAATCTTTTAAGTATAGCGAGAAAGAAGCTTGCTGGAGAGTTCATGTACTGGCTGTGTCATTCAGACTGAGTAATAAATCTTCTGAGCCTGTTAACATGTTTGTTTATGGGCATTAAAAAAAGAGTACTACAAAGGAATAAAACCCCCCTTTTAATTTCCAGTATACAGATCCTTGCGAGGAAAAGCACAGAAGCTACTGCAAGAAATTGGGTTATATTGAGATTGAGATATATCTTATTTCAAATGTAATTTTTTTTTTTTTTTTTTGTGGTAGCTTTTTATATTCATGTGGGCCTGAACCTGTACTCAGTAACAACAATTTTGCTATTGACTTCAGTGGGAACAGATTAGTACTGGTAATTATTAGAGCAGTTAAGTAGTTTTGATGGTGTTGCTAAACTAAGAGAAGTTCAGTGAGTGAAATATATTTCTGAAGTTTTCAAAAGATTAAAAGAATAGAAAGTAATATCTCATAATACCTATATTTTATTATGGCTGCTAAGCAGAGCTAAAAGATAAGCACTGAGACCAGAGTGGTACTTCATCCTTAACCACTTTTCCAAAACAAATTGGAGAAAATAAATGCAATATATCCAAAGGAAAGCTCTTCTGTTGTAAGCAGAACACTTTCTTGTCCTAAACGTTTTGTGGGCTTCCTCATTTCAGTCATATCCCTTAAATAGATTACAGCTAAGGTAAACTGAACTTATACTAATTAGCCATTTTAATTTTGCAGTCAGCAAAGCATATTGGCACAGAGAATAATCAGCCTGTGCAATTCGATGCCCTCGGAGGTGCTCCCAGCAACCTCTCAGTAACCTGAGAGATGCTTTTCTTTTCCCCCCATAAGACTGCATGCAATTAACTCTGTGGGCTCGAAACTCCCCAAGGATGGCAGCTCCAAGGTTTCCTTTAGGATGTGGGCAGATCTCTTCTGGCACCTCTGCTCAGAGCCAGAGTGTGGTTCAGAGGTGCCATATGAGGCACTCTGGGCACTTGTGTCTTTCAATCCATCAGTTTTATGAATATAGTCTGTTTTCATGCTCTGACAGCCTTTAAGATACTTCACCTTCAGAAAACCTCCTTAGTTTAGTAAAGGGCCATTTCCTTGTAATAGAAGGGACCTGAGGCACGAAGAAAGGGCCCTTGAGGTGAGTGGCAGAATCCAGGGGGCAGGGAGTAGGAAATGTGATGGCACCTGGAGCTTGGGCAAAGAGCCCACCCCAGTGATCAGTCCCCGTGCACAGCCCTTAGGAAGAGCCATTAGGGAGCCCTTCGTGAGGGGTGTGTGTAAAACCACACCTCAGGGCGTGTGAGTGGGAGAGTAGGACTAGTCCCAGCTTTGAAGTCTCATCCAGAAAGCAGGTTACCCAGGTTTAGGCCCCTCCTTTGCCCGAGGGGATCCAAACCCACTGCTCCCACCTCCTTTTGGAGCTCCTTAATCTTCGTGCTATGGGCTGCTCCTGGGTGGCAGTCACCTCCACCCTTCCTGCTGAAGCTGTGCCCACACGAGGTCCTCCAGGAAGCATCCTGACCTTTCTCTTCTCCCAGGCCTTCAGTGAGTACCAGAAGCTGTCCTGTGCTTCTGTTCCTTGTGGCAGGCTGACCATAGCCCAGTGTCCTGGAGGAGGTGGCTGGAGCAGGCCTGACCAAGCGAGGGGCCAGCCTGGCAGGAGTTGTACCATGGCAGCTGGGCATGGACAAATTGGAAAAAACCCCAACATTTACTGGCAGCACAATATTAGAGGGGTCCTTCAAGTGAAAAGGATGTGAAACAAACTGATCCTCCCCCCTCCCTGAGGTCTCAGAAGACTGAGCATTTCTTGTGAAGCATCTATGCAAACAAAGCCTTTTGACTTTTAGGCATGTTTTATACACAAAGAGATGTGGCTTTGATTACTGTGTGTGCCTCGCTGTTCAAGTGCAACCCTACAGTCTCAGGCTGTTAATGCCAGTATGGGAAAGAAAGTGCACCTAGGACTTTGTTCTGAGCACAGAGTTAATGTAGGTCTGAACACTGAATGCTTCGGATGGGGCACTAGGTGAAAGCATATGCCAGTAAAATTGGCTAAACCATGACATTTAACTCATGGTACAGCTGTTCTGGCAGATATTATACACCTATTAGGCTTTTCATGTGAAGACCTAAGAGTGCTATACAAACAGTAATTTATTTGAACTTTCCTATGGCCTGAGAAATTTCAAATAGCAGATTTTTAAGAAATGAAAGCAATAAAGTATATTTTTCTCTAGCAAGTTGTTCAAATATCTAACCTTAATGACACCATAGCAGAGTTCTATTTTTGTTCATATTGAAAAGAAATACATAGTTAGGGAAAGGGATTTTTTTCCTTCACAACCATCCTCTTAAAATCAGAAGTTGGCAGCTAATTGTGGAACATTCTCTCTGATTTCTATTGGCAAGAGCCACATATTTTTCATACAAGTTGCATCTGATCCACTACTGGGCCTATGAACAGGTATCCAGGCTTTTCCCCCAGGTGGGAGCACAGAGTAACTCAATAAATTGCTTAATAAAAGGAGTTGTTGTTCCTTCTTGAGCTTTTCTTGCTGTTACTTCTCTCAAGTCCTAGAAACTCCTGTGTAATCCTCAGGGATGTTTTGCATAGCCCTGTAAGCACAGCCTGTTTGCATGGCTAGAGCTCATCTGTGCATGGCAGGGATGCAAATGTTCCAAATGAGAGTGTGTTTTGATCGTAGGATCAAAGTGTGTCTGGTGTAGAGCAACTAAAGTAGCTGGTATGCAAACTCCCTGTCACACAGATCTCACCTAATGGCCGAGGACTGATTCCCTGCCTGTGCTCAGCGAGGGGAAAGGCAGGGCTTGTTTTTATAGAAAACTCTGGGGAAGGGAGAGGCTGCTTCTTCCTTTTTTCCCTTGGAGTTGAATTTACAGACAGTCTCTAGTGTGAAAAAAGAGATGTAAAGCTTTCTTGACAGAAACTGATAAAAATATGTTAACCTGGACTACTGTGAAAAGCTTGCATGTCCACCCCTTTTCAACTCTGCTTTTCATGGCTTGCAAA
>VZRQ01010231.1:72422-87336 GCA_013397975.1 Machaerirhynchus nigripectus | reverse complement strand
GGAAGGAAGGAAGGAAGGAAGGAAGGATTGAACCAAGTTAGAAATATGGATTGGTTTTATGAACCATAAATTCTACCTCAGATATATCCTAGAGATTGACTGGGAGTAGTGCCAGTGACAGCACTTTGCTACTGAGTTCCTTTTTTTAGTTGAATCTTTGTGACTGGTTTAAGACCTGCCACCTTTGTACCACGTTATAGTTAGCAACCATTGTTCATCATGTGAAAGAAAGGGTCATAACTTTTCAGTGCAGGAGGGGGAAAAAAAGGGGAATTTTGGCTAATACCGTAAGCAGAATCACTGGAAGATTCATTAATACTCCTAAGCCTTGCCTTTCCTAAGGTGGTGTACTGGAAAAATGCTCACCAAGACACAATATATCATCCTTGTAGTTTCCTGTGGTTTCTTTCTCAACCCTTGCAGGAATGAAGCTGTGAGACTGGGCTGCAGACAGCACTGCTCCAGGTCTGGAGCTCAATTAAGTGCCTGGTAAATTGCTCAGTTATGTGGTTCTGTTCCTGGTTTAACAGCAACAAAGTGGAGCTAAAAAGCATCTGAATGAATAATTAACATGCTCCCATAAATGTGGAATCTCCTAGGGGGAGAACCTCAATTCAGAAGAAATATTGCTATGGCACTTGCACTGTGCCTTTCCAAGGCCTTGAATTCCTGAAGAAACCCAGTGTTCTGATCGAAGGAGTTCCTCCTCCTACTGCTCACCTTCTTGCAGGTTTCCTGCCTTCTTCTCTCTGCTCCCAGTCTCCCAAGGTCACTGGCCCCTGTGGAGCTTGAGCCAGAGACATGCTGAGGGAACTGGAGACCTGAAGCTGGAAAAGGCCTGGAAAGGCAAGGGCAAAGGCAGAAATGGAATATTCGTAGGAGGGAGAGACCATGCAAAGGAAGGCAGCTGCGAGAAGAAGATGCAGCCATGTGAAGGCAGCAGATGTTATCCCTGTTGGCAGATTCCATTGTTCAGTGGAGATTATATCTTGTAGGAAATCATCACAACTCCCAAACCATGTCGAAGTTGCCTGCAACACAGCGGATGTTTTATATAAAAGATTAATATAAGTTTGTTTGCCTAATAAGGGCCCTTGCCAAGATGCTGCAGCTCCTTTATGTCCTGCCTTGGCTTCCCCACTGAAACAAGATGAGGAGGAGGGTGGCTGTCAGTGTAACACACTCATGATGAAATGGTTGGCCCGCTCGGCTGCTCCGTGCCGGGAAGGGGGAGGAAAAGTCCTTGGGCAGACTGTGTTGGATCCTAGTTAGCAGCAGCTCGCTGTTGTCAGAAAAGCCAGGACTTTTTCAGGCACTGGAATAATTAGCTGATGAGATTCCTAATAAGGAAGGAATACTTTGAAACACTTTAAAACTGCTGCTGCAAATCCTGCTCTGTAATGCTCCTTCTCCACATTTCTTTCCTTGAATGCTGTCGTGCAGTTGCAAAGGGAGAGGGCAGCAAGTGCCACAGTACTTGTTGGCTACTTTTTTTTTGCTTTGCTGCTAGTAAGACCCATTTCTTCCCCCATGGCTTTTCTTAGGGCAATACATCCTCTGCAGGCTTCCCAGACTTTCTACACTCAACCTCTGTTCTCCTCTCAACCCGAGGGAATGAAGCACAGCCTGGATTTGGGCTCATCTGCAGGGCAGTTCCACTGTGAGTTACTAGTTTGCTGGTTAGAAAGGCCAGGTTGGACGCTCCTTGAATGTTTATTTTCAGGCTACAAACCTTTGCTGCTCATGCTGAGGATGAGGGTGTATGAATTGTCAGTATTACATAAAATGGACTAGCTTTTTGTACATGAGTTGGTGGTGATATGGTCTTACCTCTTTAACTTGCTGACATAAACTTTTGGCACTATTTTTTCTTCTGTGAATTTTTTTTCTGAGCTAAGAGGGATGTTTTTAAATGTTTCTAGCAATCAGTTTTGGCTAGAAGCCCACCCAGCAGTAATGACTAAGATTCTCCTCTTGCTTTTGCCAAATGATAGCGAAAAAGAAGAAAAGGGAGATTGATATCAATGGCTTACATCTAAATGTTAGTCGATTTCTTCCCTCTAGGACAATTTACCAGCATAAGATTAATGTCAAGGTTTACTATAAACATCTGTTTTCATGCAGTTTAACACCATAAGCTTCTCTAAACTATCGATGTAGTACATCTTAGGGATCTCTGTGTGCATTTCTCCTTCCCACTTTTATGCAGTGTAGCAAAGTCAGGGCAAAAACGATGACAGAGATAAAAGTGGCACACTACACGGCAAGATTCTACAGTGCCAGATTGCTCTGGCAGTAATGTGTGGCTGTCCTGGGGATCCATTCCTGACCTCACTCCTTCAAGGAGGATGGATCTGCCTATGCCACAGAAGCAATTCTGTTATCAGCACCAGCACTGAGTGATGCTAATTGCAGCAGGTTAAAACCATAGCAAGCCTGAATGCACGAATGCAGAGCTGAGGTTTCTTCCTTGATCAAGGACAGCGATAGGTTTCCAAAGCTGGGGAACCAGCAGCTGAGGGTTCATGTGCAGTGTTGCTGCTTCCAGCCACCTTCGGATATGTCTCATGTTCATCCTGGTGGAGTATTAGAGATAAACTTATGTCCTTAGTAGTGGCAGCTCTTGGTTGGGTTTCATTCTGTGGAAGTAAATCGGATGCAGGAGCACTTCCTAGAAAGAGGTCAGGAGCTGTGGCAATTGCTGGGGTTTTTTCCTTTCAGTTTCAGCAAATCTGACATCAGCTGGGCATCAGCTAGGTCAGGTAGCTTGGTTTGTGGAAATTTAGGCATTCACAGTAAGTCTTTAAGATTGTCTTGCTCAGTTACTCAGTGGAGCAGCTCAGATCTGGCAATGAGATGCAGATGCTCAGTCAGGAGAACGCTACACTGTTATAAAAGTGAGCCTTTAAAAAACAGTTCAATGGGACAGTGCTGAGTTAATTCACCCCCTACCCACGCATTACTATAACCTAGAAAAATTGGGCCTAAGCAAAGAGCCTAAATATTTCCATGTTTAACCTCAGCCTTTGTTTTAATAAGAACTGGATACAGTTCTTCAGAATTGCAAGAAAGTCACCAGTGGTAACTCCAGAAAGGTTTCAGTGTAAGAAATTGCAAAAGCTTTGTCCTGGTCTAAACCCATATGCTTGCCTTCATATTAGTTTACATCTTGAAGTATCAAAGGCATAACATTTGAATTCTGTAGCAGGGCTGCAATTTTCGAGAAGACTCTAAGTGATATTTTTGGACTGCATCCATGTGTGATTTTCAAAAGCAGCAGCCTTTTGGAGGACAGGTCTCACTGGAAGTCACAGACGCCTAAACCTGAACCTCCTCTGCAAGCGGGACTTGGGTTCCCAAGCGGAGAGGTGGCTTTCGGTGCCTTATCCACACCCTCCGTCCCCTCAGCAAGTCCTGCAAAGGGAGCCCCTGCGGGCACGTTCTGGGGTGGAGGTGCTGCTTGATTGGAAGGCAATGTCTGTCAGTCCTGCCAGACTGGTTGGCTTGTGCTGATCCTGTTTGAGAAGCGGGGCCAAGCTTAGGCATGATACCCCGAATGACGATGTTTGCTCAGCACCACGAGCGACGGCTGAACGCACTCACACGGGGACTGCTGCCCTATTATTTCTTGAAATGAGTAATTGCTTCAGAGTGGGGGGTACAGAGGATAATGCTGGTTGCTGAAAAGAAAATTGGGCATGGGTGTGCCCAAGTGACAAGTGAGCAACAGACTTCTCAAACAGCATCGGAGAATGTCTCGGTGTAGGCTTGTGTTTGTTCATGGATAGACTGCACTCGGATGTCAGCGGATGACACTCATGAATGTCATCACAATTTCAGGGTTTGTACCTTGGGCTGGAATTTGACCCTTGTTACTCCTAGTGAGACATGCAGTGGATTGTTCGGCTGTGTTCCATGCCGTTAGGGATTTTTAAAAACATAAAATATCCCCCCCCCAAAAAAACTCACACAGCTGAAAGTATATTTTTGGCCAATGTTATTTTTCTAACAGTTCTTTGTATTTGAGTTCTGACTGTAGCTGGATCTTTTAGCTTTTGCACTTGTACCTGTTTAGGCTCGATTTTCCAGTGAACATAATAATAGATTATTTAATTAAGAGTCATTTAAACTGAAGACTGGTAACACACTGCTTACAAACATTCCACTCTGAAATTAACTTAATTTTGCTCCTTAGTAATTTGAATTTTTGCTTGTCCTTCACTGACATACTTTTTTATCTATTGATGTCTAAATGATATTCATATTTTAATTATGACATCGGGAAGAAAAATCAAATTAACCTTAGTCATCTTGTGTTTAACTGAGTAGATTATGAACAGGAGTTCTGAACTTTTGCAAACATTACACTGTTGAAAGAATTTGTTGAGAATTGTGAGGTACTTTTGAAGCCTCTTTCTGCAATTTGAGGTGCATGTTACCATGCAAAGAAATTCTTTACTTCTAAAGAAGTCTTTGACTACCTGTCAAATTCAAAGCAAAGGATAGAAATAAGATCTGTTTTTCATTGCATCTCATCTTATGATTGAGCATGATCTTAGTTCTTTTGGTCAATAATTGACTGCATCATGATTAATATGAATATTAATATATTGAATAGGAATGTAATTAATATTATTATATTAATGATCACGTTCAGTTAATCAACATCCAGATACATTTCTTGTATTTGAGGCTAATTGTTAATAAAGATTTTGCAAGACTCTGATCTGTTTTAGGCAGTGTCTCTGACTGCCATAAGAGGAGACACAAAGGAGTAGGAAAAGGGCATATGCCTGTGATGTGCTAAATATTTATAAAGCCATGTGAAATGTTAAAAGCAAGCTCCAATTGCATAATTTTCCCATGATTTCCATTATTTGTGTTTTTCCATCTATTCAGGGCCTGCTCTTATTAAAGCTCATAATTCAATATCTAAAATACTTTCAGACTTAGACACCAGGCTTGGTACTTTCCATTCTTGTGTCTGATATTATTTCGTTCGTTAGCAATTTGAATAAAATGTAAATTTCTCGGGTTAATTACATACCATGTATCACAGCTACCTTCCCACGTACGAGCTTTTGCTGAGGGACCAGACTGTTTGGGACTTGTAGAGCACTAATCACAGTGGGATTCTAGACAACAGAACCAGCCCTAATGTTCACTTGTACTCCATAATAACTGGAGCTTTCATCAAGGCAGATCAAAAAATACATGATAAAATGTGTTTGGAGCTGTTCCTTTTGAGCCCTAATGAAAGATGCATTCTTTCTCAGCAGCAAATATTTGTGTAATAAAGCCTTTTGTGGTGATACACGTCTCCATAGCACTGCCCTTCAGTAATCTAAAATACTCTGTTTATATGGGGTTTTTTGAAGTAAAGATGAAAAACCTCGGGACTGAGCTCAGTTCAAAATGCTGTACTGGCAATTGTCTGCCTGAAGGAAATAATCTAAAGTGCCATGGTCCTCCTCACCTGAAATTCCCAGATATGGCAGATGGAACGGGAGAAACTTTTCATGTTGGCAGCTGTGTTCCAGGCAGACAGCAACGGCTGGAGAGCTCACCTGAGAGGAAGCCAGGCAGGTTTTGAAGCAGCACCTGCCCACTGGGTGAAGCACCTTTGTCAGAGCTGCTCTTCACAAAGTGTTCTACGTTTGCTAAATAGGAAAATTTAAATGCACCTTACAGTATTGGAAAATTTTGCTCATGGACAGATCTTGACAGTATGTGTCGTTCTCTTTGTTGCAGAAAGAAATGCAGATAACCAAGAAATGGGTCATGAAATCTGTTTATAGATACAGCAGCAATTTATGTCACTAACATGTAAATGAATCAAAAGTCTTCCTGAAACCATAAATTCTCAGGCTGTAAAATTATGGACCTGAGACTATTAAATATGGATATGAAATGCAGTAGTCTAGTGCAATGCTTTCTTTATACTCCTTGACCTCTTGTATTTTTCAATAGCTTGAGTAAATCTCCACACATTTCAGGGGTACAGCTCCCATGGCAGTGAGAGATAGACTTATGCCTCCTCCATTGTCTGTACCACACCACAGGCTGGAAGTGTGGGTCTGGCAGGGAGGAAAGTGGATTGGGAACTGTGGGAATTGGCTTCTGTTCCCACCTTTGTTGCTAACTTGCTGCACACGCTAGTCAAGTCACTGCAGCTCCTGTGCCATCACCCCAATTGATATCTGGCTTGTCTGCTTCGACTGTGGCCTCATCAGAGCAAGGGCTGCCTTGTCCTGTGTCCTTTAAAAATACCTGGTGTAGTAACTTTCTGCCTTGTGTGGTCCTATTGCTATACCAATGCTAATTAAAATATTACTTAGCTCTAGCTGAAAATGTGCAAATCACTGGGTTAACTGGGTACATCTTCAGGGTTTCTAATTTGTCTCCTTTTACAAGCAGGCTCTGATACCCTGGGCAAAAGAGTGGAGTTTGTGCCCTTTTCCATAAGCTGGTTCTCTTACCCATCTTTGAACTAGGAAAGCACCCATTTTTTCCATTCCTTAGTTTTATGAATAAAAGAAATACCAGAATACTGGTGTGGCATCTTAGCTGGAACAACTGTGACTTAGCAGTTGTAAGCCTTGAGTTGCAAGTGTGTGGCAGACGATTTCTGAACAGGCAGGTGTCTCTCACCCTCGTTAATTGCAAAGATGAAGCCCAATTGCTAATGACTGGAGGAGAAGAAAAAGGCTTGGAAGTTCTGTGGGGAAAAGTATTGGAGGGAGGGGAAATGAAAGAGAAGTTAATAATGAAATATATGTTCTATAAAAGTAAACTATTCCTCTAGGCGTACTAAAGCTATAGGAGTTGCTAATTATGGAGGTGGTTATGAAGGTAAAATACAGAAAGCAGTATAAATAGAGGTCCAATTAATATTGTCAAAAATGGTAATTGTGTTCATTAACCAGATTAAGGGATGTGAATCGCTCTGGTGACACACGATGAGAGACTTTAAACAACTGAATTTTCAGTCTTGCTCAGCTGGCTTGTTTTACACAAACTGGTTTACAAAACGTGCTTGCAAAGCATCTGCAAAGGCCTTTCTAATCTGGCTTGTGTAAACTGGAGTAATAGGTCTGGATCTGCTTTTTCCTTAAGCTTGCCTATTACATTAAGCCAGAATAGCCCATTTTCTTTGTGCCACAGTTTTTTGGCAAATCATATAGGTAAACAGGGCAACATGACAAGATCCTGGATTATAAAAGCAGCAGCTCCAGGAAAGGAGTGTATTGCAGAGAAACTGATGATGTCAACTATGTATCATCTAGGGAAATGTTCACTCCTCCATATTTACCAAGTAAAATTTGATAGAAAAGGAAAAAACCCAAACATTTGAGAATGATGTTTCATCCTCAAATTCTCAGCACACTTGCCTGTTGCAAATTCTACAGCCACTGGCCTTCACAGCTGGGTGAACAGAACCTCAGGAAAACACAAGAGTTTCACTGATGTCTCTTTCCTCCTGTTCACCTGGCTGCAGTGCTGGTAAACTGAGAAGATGCTGCGGCTGGATCTCCTGCTCCTCCCAGCTAGAGGGTTTCAGTGGAACAACTTGATAACCACAAGGTGTGGTGGCTATCACAGACTCTTTGCTACTGTCTTGGAGCTCATTCCTTCTCCCTGCTGCCTTCCTACTGCCCAGGCTTCTTGTGGGCTTTTTGTCCTTTCTTGTTTGTTCCCTTCAGCTGCCTCGTCTCCAGTTTGTGTTGTTTGGGCTCAGTTCACTTCTCTTCTGACACAGTTTCACTCTCCACACTCTTGCCCCTGTCCATCCCCCCTTCACTTAGGCAGTGCAGAGGCAGGAAAGCTTCCATTCCCTGCCAGAACAGAAAGCAGAAAGCAGCAAGGTCCGTGCTCATTACCACCCTGGCTGGTTTATAAATCCTTCTAAGCCAGAATACCATTTACTTCTCCAGCTGTACACCTGACAGGTAGGGAGCAGGAGATACTGTTACTGGGGACTCTGTCACAATTAATTCAAAACGTTCAGACGTTTAGGTTACTTTATTTCACCTTGGAATCACCTGCTGAAGATCATTAGTCACCCCTGCCAGGGCTAAGAACGAGCAATTTAGGACATGGTGACTGCAAACCTGTCTTTTGCTGTGTGAGCTGAGCAAAGGCACTTCTAGTCAGCTCATTGCCGTGGATGGGCACAGCTGAATGCACCATTCTGTGTGCTACGGATACAGGACACCTGGACCTCTCTGTGCTGCGTCTTCCTTTGAAGGATGGCAAAATTTCAGTGCCTGACTCTATTTTCTGGCCAGGGTAATACTTTTTGACGTAAGGGATGGAAGGTGGGGTACACAGAAAATGTGCAGGCGCAGAATTATAGAAAAAGATGACAAACCTGGCTTTGAACTTTTAACCTACTGGTGATTCATGACTCCTGTTGTCGGTCACTCCAAAAAGGAAACCTGTAATAGAATTATGGAAAAACCATTCAGTGAGAAAGTGAAGAGCAGCTGTGGAAGAAAGGGCAACACAAATGCCAGATAACTGCAGTTAAAAGCAAATAATTTGCTTCTATGCTTGTGGTAGGAAGAACAAGCACCAATGTTTTCAAAAGGTGATTCATGTCTCTCCTAATTTCCAAGGTTACTTTTCATCTGTTCTTAAGATACGTCTATCAAGTGGAGATTCAGTGGAAGGCATAAAAAACCCATATGAGGCTACACTGATAATTAAATGCATAAACTAATAGCCTGATTACACGTAAAAAACTACACTGTAAGAGATTAAAACAAGGGGATTACATTAAATTGAAACAAGGATTAAATATTTTTCCTAGAGGCTTTTAACACATTTTCCAAAGACCTGCTCATGAGCACAATTTACTGATGAAAAGAATTTCTTTTGGAGATAATAGACTAAATAATCACATAATTAAGCCATGTGAAGTACAGTGCTAGTAAGCTGATGATAGTATGTTTCAGATATGTAAGAGCTCTTTCCATGAGTCACAGATACTTTTTGCTCGGGTTTTTAGGTTGTTTTGTTTCTTTTTCCCCAGTAAACTCTATAAAATCCCGAGACTGACTTAGCAGGATGGTGTTCTGAGATCACTCTGCGGTGGTTCCACTGAGCTGGTAACTGGGAAAGGCTATCTGTAACCATTCAGAAAAGGGGAGAGCACACACTCCAGTGCTTGGGAACTGAGGCACAGGAAACTGAAATTGTTCCATGTTTTCGTTACTGCAGTACCTAGGAGGCCTTGAGTAGATCAGGCCTCCCTCTGCCAGATGGTGCATGATCACACACTAAATGCCTTCATCCAAAGCTTACTCTCCAAGGGAAATAAGACACCCTGCTCAAGTTATTCTTCAATAGAAACTGTATCTTCCCACCCCAATGCTCCACAGAATGTCACCTGAAGAGATGTGCTCCCGTCTTGTGTGAGAAGTGCTTGCCTCCAAGTAGGAGAAGGGGAAAATTCCAAAGGTAGCTCGGAAACATGTTAAAAGGGGAAAAACAAAGTGGGGGAAGAGGGGACAAGGGAGTTGAGCAAGAGCAGCATCAAACAGCTGGTGGGAGTATGTCCTTAACCCATATGGCAGCTCCAAAATTACTGCTGAGCTTGCCAGGTACTACACAAATACAAGGTTTTTGCCAAGACACAGAAAGACTCTTTCTTTCTTTCTTCAGGTTTCTTACCAAGCAGGATTCCAATTCTGAACCTGTGGAGTCACAGCAATTTGAGCAAAGCTATTCATGAAATCAGAGCAGGTGCTGATGAATAGGGGAGGAGTAGGTTAGCAGGAAGGAGGAAAAAAGTTATTGGGAGTGGAAACTGTTTTTTGTGGAACATCAATGACTTCCTGGAACATTTTTGAAACTGAGGTAACGGGATTGTAACAAAACTTTCCAAATAAAGCTTGAAGTGTAAACAAGCTGATATGTAGAGAGCGTGTAAGGCCTGCAGGTGTTGTTTTTTGAGGGTACAGTCTAATGCCCCAGCAGAGTTAGTACTGTAAGACTCTAAGAAATCAGTGACCAGCTCTGTGTTATTCAGCATTGGACAGAGTGTGACAATCCACCCTGCATGGAAGGTTCTGCTCTGATGCATTTACACAAGTAGTGCAGTAAATTATGCAAGCAGTATTTTTCAAAATACCGTTTGACAATTCTGCTTGAAGATAGTTGGCTAATTTGCATAGAGGGCCAAGATTTGCTTTGAGTTTAATAATTTTTCCCTTTCTGTTAAGCTTCCAAGTTCATTTAGCAATGAGAGTTTGTAGAAAAGGAGTGACATCCACGAAAGCTCCCTGCACTTTGCCATGCTCATTTCTCTAAACTTTGTGTGCCAGCTCAGGAGCAATAATATCAAGTGACTTCAAAGGACAACTGCTCCCAACAATCCACAGTGGCTTGTATTTCAACTCGTTAACCAGCACAGCTCACCAGACCTGTTATTTCAAGGCCTCTGCTGCTCTTTTCATGTATCGAGCTACATTCCCAGCTCAGTGCAAATGAAAGGGGGGGAAAAAAATGCCCAAAGTCGTGTAGAACTTGGGAGGGAGGTCGATTTCTGCACATGTGTCTCCAGACACAGGAACACAGACTATTTTTAAAGTAAACCTGGAACATGCGTTTCATGCAAGGAGTCAATAATAAAGCTTAATGACATGTTTTCCTTTTCTCACACCCACCTACTTGCTTCCCTCCTTTGACTGTATCTTGTCTGCAACCTGGGCCGTAGGATCTTTGGAAAAGGATCTGTCACCATAAAACAACCCAGACTGTGATCTGACTGCCTACATGCTGGTTCAGAATCCATGGCAATAATTAATAGGTCGTTCATTTTGCATGTCAGTGGTGTTCATTACAGTAAATGTATTTGCCTCCCCTCCTCAAGGCATCAGATGATATCCCTACAAAGTGCTTATTCAAACTGGCAGATCTCTTACACAGGCTAAGAACTAGAAATACATCAAATTTGACTCAGAGTTTTCATTCTGATAATATTGCTTGATAGTGAGTTTTTGAAACAAGGTCGAGGCTAAAAGCTGCACTATTTGGCTTATTTTGGGTTTAATATATGTGAGTGTAATTGATGTCAAAGAAGTTTCAGCTCCAGCCTCAGTTTTCCACTGTCCAAACCTTCACTTAGGCTGCGAGTGGGGGATATTTACAGCCTAAAGGAAGCTTTTGCCAACTTGCAAGTCAGCATAAAGCAGTGCCCATTGCTGAAAGGATCAGTTCCACCTTTCCAAGAGCCTTCAATTTCTCATTTTTACCACCGTACCTCGTCATTGCCAGAAACACTTGCGTGACTGTACATTGAGCCACATCAGGGCTTCACCTAAATTAAAGTTCATCAGATTTTTCTGGCCTGGTTCACTACCTGGTCCCACAAACTCCTGTACAGGCACAACAGAAAGTGCCATGTAGGGTCAGAAAAAACATGGCCAAGGGCAGCAAACAGACAGGACCTGTGTAGGAGTGCTTCCTAATGCTTGCTTGGAGGGTGCCTGAAACTAAGGCCTGGTGCTACTCTGATTATATCTCCTGGACAAAACTTCTGATTTCTGTAGGTATTGTCTGCGAAAAGCCTGGTGGCCTCAGACCACGGTGATTCCTTTGAGAAGCAGTTAGGGTGTTGAATAAATGGGGCAATGTGATAGTATACACTATTTACATGAATAGTTTGCAGTGCTGTTAGATTTTTTTTAATTCATGGCTATCTGTATCTGTCTTAGGAAGAAAGATTAGACTGGAGTTGAGTCTGAAAGATAGAAGAGAATGGTATTAAAAAACCCCCAAAGCCTGTGTTTATTGGATCTTTCACCTCTCTCCTGGTGGTGCCGGAAGGTAGATTTCCATCATGGTGTTGGTCAGGGGGTTTTTTTTGCTGCTATCTCTCTCTGCCATTCTGTCTGAACTGCAAAGGAGATAAAAATCCTGCCCTTCTACCTGTGATTCTGAATCAGCTCTCCTAACCCTTGGCTATGTGCCCAGCAAAACCCCAGAGCCAAATTCCCTGACAAGCATCCTGTGGCTTGTCTCTATTATCTGAGCAAGGATATACAAGCCCAGAAGAAGGGAAGGGAGAAGTGCCTGGTCCAATGCAAACAGTGATTTCCTCTTCTATACTAATGTTTTAATAATGGTTTGAGAGAGATAGGGATTTGTGAAGATGTTTGAGATCAGTCTGTGAGCCTATTGCAACTGCAACTGTTTAAACATCAAATACATTTACCGAATTTCACCCGCACAATATAGGAACACAATCAAATAGGTGCTCCTGGGAATTCACTGTAGCTCCCACCTAACCCTTGAGACTACAGTGCCACCTGCAGCGTTCTCACCCCTGTCCTCATGGGACAGGACCAGCAGCTCTGCAGGGTCATAATCTCTTTTGGGCTACGGGGAAGCCAAGAGCAAGCATCACATGGCCCTCAGCAGCCTAGAGCAAAAGTGGTTTTGTCCCAGTTTTAAGGATTTTCCTAGCTGAGGATGAGTAGGCAGACTACTTTGCGACTTTGAATTCCCTGCCTTCCTTCACCTCATGCTTCAAGGCTGCCTGATGCCTCTAGCAGCAGTACAACGATGTGCAGCCTGTTGCAGCTCATTTCTATAATGTGCTCACTTTTTATTTGCTTGATGTGGTAATGGGAGAACTTACGCAAAGCTAGCTCAGGTTGATTGCTGCCATCAGTCCCTGGGGAAGCTGTGAGCAGGTACTTGCATCACCCACCCGTTACATCCATGCTGCTGAACGCAGGGCAGCAGTGGGGCTCCCACATCCCCCAGCTTATTCTTTGGCTCTCCTTCCATGAAAATCCTAATTCCTCACTCCTGGACAAGTGCTGATGATTCTAAATGCCACTGCACTGCCCCTCCAGTGGCCAGAGCTGAGGACAGTGCAATGCTGCTCATACCTGAGGGAGTCCCTTGTGCCATCTGAAAGGGAAGAGACGATGCTGTCATCCCTCGGTGTATCTTTCTATTTGCTTTGCACACAAGGCAGCAGCAAAGAATCCCAGTCCTGGCAGATTTTTAAATCACACTCAATTGGGAACACTGGTTTAGCCTTATTAAGAGTTTTATTAGCTCTAAAAATAGGTTCTTAAATATTTTTCAAGGTTGACTAAAATGTGAAAAACAATTATATAATCAGCGTTTAAAATAAACCACAGTTTGTTACAACTGAGACCCATTCAGTGGAATAACATTTATCAAGAGCCATAACATATAGAAAATTGTGCAGCCTCTGCAAATCCACAGACAGTATTTCTCTGCTTGCTTTCAAACTGAGAAGTCCTTGAATCTAATTTTCTGATGTCCATCAGAATTCCTTCCAGCAAGAACACTGCAAGAGTGGAACACGGTCTTTGCATGAGAAGGCTGCGAGGTTTTTAATAAAAATAAAGAACTGGTCTATTGGTGTATCCCTTTTCTTATTGTTAAATGAAAACTTTTATAAATAACCTTACATAAATAATAATCTCAGAAGTTTTAAAAAGTTCATACCATCAGTCGGACCTGACTCAACATTCTCTGGTCTCTCACTGCTTAAATTATTTCTGCAATTATTCTGGAATACAAGAATCCTTAATGTCTCTTATTGCAAGAGCAGGTCATATATTTTGGGCAAGAGTTAAGCTGCAGAGGAAGATTTGGCAGTTAAGTGAAATGCATGTTACAGCTGATGGCTGCTTTTTTTTTTTTTAATTGGAATAACTGAAAAGATTAAACTGTAGTGCAGGTAGGGCTTGAGTCATGCTTTTATCGTTGCATCTCTTGGCCTGATATGAACTATGTTATTAAAAATGGTAGCTCAAGCTGATTCCGTGCTTTGTTTATCCACAACCAAGCTCAGCCAAAGATCAGCTAGCCTAGTGAAAAAATGTAGTTGAAGGCTGTGTACATACAGGCACTGCTAATTACCTTCCATGACTGTCAAATGACTATAGATACTAACAGATTTCTTAGTATGCCTTTAAACAAAGCACTCTTATCTATGCATAAGGAAAAGCACTACGCAGAGCAGAGTTAATACAACATGTTAACCTATATTTTGATTTAGTTTGTTCTTTAGAAAAAGAAAAAAAAGGAAGTGATTGATCACCCCTTTTTGTTGCCAAAAGGAACTGCAGTACCGTCCAAAAGCTTGCGCCCTGGGAGATCCCGGTGTCAGTAGTACTGACGCCTCTTCTCCTCCGTACTGTTTAAATGATCAGCAGCTTTAGTGCCGTGACTTTTTGCCTGGAAAGGAGCCGGGTGTATTTGTGATAGCCAGTATAGCCCAGTCTAACCCACCAGAAGCCACCGTCTGACTCCGCAATGCCGAGAACCTGTTCGGGAGACACTGATTCCCGCTCGGGAGCGCGTCCTGGCCTTTTGCTCGTGAAGAGCTCACCCGGAGCATCCTTGGACCACAGCGGGGAGATCGTGGGCAGCCGGAGGATTAAAAGCCCGGCAAGAAAACCTTCGGAGGGAAGCAAGCTGCAGGATTTAAGGAGCGAGCAATCCCAGACGTGAATGAAACACAAACACTCTGTGGGTTTTCTCTTCCTTAGATAAAAGCACCGGCGAGCCAGCCTAAACGCTGCCCGCGGATGACTAGTCAGAACAAGTTCAAACTCCAGAGCTCAAATTAAAATGTTTCCTCTGTGTGACTGCCTCCTGCGCCGGGAGTTTCCTCGCCTGCCCCACACCTGCCCGCAGTCCTCCACCGCCCTCTGCCCCGGCAGCCCCGCTCCTCCCGCCCATCCCGTGCCCGGGCTGGCTGCGGCGGGGCGGGCGGGCGCTACACGAGGGACTCGCAGACGGGCAGCGAGTCCGAGTCCTGGCTGTGCATGGAGCTCAGCCCCGTGTCCGAGTCCTCGTCGTTGTCGGCGCGGTCCTTGCGCAGCGCCCGCGCCTGCTCCACCCAGCCGCCCCCGGCCGC
>VZRQ01010231.1:22415-71482 GCA_013397975.1 Machaerirhynchus nigripectus | reverse complement strand
GCGCCGGGCGCTGCCGCCGGTGGTGGCTGTCCTCCAGCAGCACCCGCACCACGTCCGAGCAGGTGGTCCGCCGGGAGAGCCCGGAGATCAGCTTCTCCTCCTGGCAGATCCACACCGAGATCTTTCGCTCCTCGGGCTCCATCGGGGGCGGCTGCGGGCGGGCGGCCGGGGCCGCGGGCTCAGGGCTGGCCGGGCAGCCGCTCCATGAGGAGCGCTCAGCNTGCGCTGGGAGCCGCCGCGGTCCCGTCCGCTGCCCGCGTCCCGCCGGGATTCGCTCTCCTCACGTGGGCGCGAGCAGCCCGCGCAGAGATCCGCCGGCGCGGACACTTCGGGAAAGGTCAGCGTCGCCTCCGTGTCCCCCTTCTCCGTGCCCTGCCTGTGCCGCGAACGAGCGAGCGAGCGGCGTCGGGGATCTTCCAAAGTGCCGAGGGACAGGAGCGAATCCTGGAGCTTCAAAGGGAAAGCCAGAACTAGTGAGGAATTTCCAGTTTTAGTAAATCATCCGCCTGTAATTAGGAAATTCATGTTTGTGAAGCACTTCGCAGATGAAATATGCAAAGGACGGGAATGTCTAAGTGTTATTAAAATACTAGCTGAGCCAGATTTTAATGGGAGCTTGCTGTGTACTTTGATGGGAACGGGATCGGTCTTGGAGTGCGGATTAAAATGAGAAGATGTGAAAAATAGTAACAAAACACAGGGTTGTGGCACTGATTTTCACTGATTGCATCACAGGGCTCACGGACCTAGGCTTTTCCAAGTGATTAAAAAAAGTACTATAGTGGGCAAAGAAAGAAAACTCTCGCAAACCTTAAGGATGATCTGGACCTTCCGAGGGAGTTTGAGAGCCAATAAAATCGGTGTGCCCTGTGGAGAGAGGGTTTTTGCCTGGATAAGGTTTCTGTTCCAGTCAGCGGAACAGAAGGGAGTTGTGGCATTGCAGCCTAACTCCTGCCATTCTGCTGTTAGAAACGGTGCAGCTGGGGCACACCAAACAGCGCGGGAGCAATTATGTAGCCTAATGTCCTTTTTTCCCTAAAGTAACAGGCTCAATATGGGCAGTGCCTGTGCCAGCTTCTCCTGTATTTATTTACATGGAAGGGTAAGTCCTGGGGAAGAAAGGCTGCCTCTGCTCTGGCTGCGTAAGGCAGCTAATTGCGGTGGTGGCTTCTGACGTGCAGCCTCCCGTCCCGTGAGGAAGTGGGCTGAGGGACCACCGACTGCCAGCATTCCTGGAGCTGAAAGTCACGGGGATCCTGTGCCCGCTGCTAAAGTCCCTTTCCTGTATTACTGCAGATTAAAGGATTCCAAACCAAGCTGGCCATCAAGTGCTGCAATTAGGACACGCAAGATAGGGGTGATGGTAACAGGCTGGATTTGCTTCCTGGCCACAGCCACCTTATTTTGGAGCTGCAAATTCCTGTCCAGCAGTAATTGGTGTGGCACAGCCAATTCCAAGGGCAAGGCGTTTTGCTCTCCGCATGTATCAGAAGTGCTGGATGGCTGTGCTTTGTGTAGAGGAAAGTGCTTGCTGATGGAAGGTTATTCCCAAGGTGTGCAGGTTTTTTTGTTCGGTGGGTTGGTTATGGATAAAAGCATCACCCACTCCAGGGCAGAGGAAGGTGGGTCCAGCAATGGCAGTTCTGTAAGAGAACAAAATGACCTTAACGAAGGGGGTGGTCAGGACTCCGGGACAAACCTGACAGCTCACACTGCCCCAGAATATTACAGCGCTGAACAGGAATGGAATGTGAAACAGGACACTATGATTCAGCTTTGAGTCTGGAAGGTTCAGGATTTTAAAAAACCCTTCAGAAGAGCAGGAAAAGAAGCCTTGTTGCTCTCATCAGGCTGGCAGAAAGCTGGGAAAACAGACCATTCCTTGTTGTCTTCTGAAGAATCAGGTGCAGCAAAGGGATTAATGAGGCAGCGAGAAATGTCCAACTCCTTTACTGGTGGTTCCTTGCCTTCTCCACTTAGTTTTAATCTTGTTTTACATGTGTTTCCTATGAGAATGTCTGTGCCTATTTTCTTTTGGCTAAGAAAAGTACAGGAAGAGCAGGTTGTGATGTGAAGAGGCATCTCATGCTCCCCACAGGCCAAGCTGCTCCAACTTGTCTGACTGCCTGTATCTATCCGGTATCCAAGCCTGGCTTTGTGCAATGAAATTGGAAGATGATCATTCCATCTTTCCTTGACCACATCTCTGTGTGTGGAAAGCTGGCTCTGCATCCCCAGTGAAGCCCCCAAGGCAGCATTGCCAGAGAGAGGATGAAGATGTTGGCAGTTTCGTTGGAGGCAGTAAGAGTACAATTAAGATTAAGAAGGCAAACACCTGATTTTGGTAGGATATACCCATCAGATGTGTGTATATAATCCAGGGTTTAAAAGATGGCTTTCAAAATTCACAGTGCTGGATCTCAAGTTTAAGCCTCAAGAATTTTGGTTTAGTCTGTCTGCAAACTCGGGGAACTGCCAGCAAAGCTCCAAAAGTTTGAAGTGCTGTATCTGAAGCAAAGTTTGGGCCCTGCTGTGCTGAATCCCAAAAGGCAACTGAACGCAGGCAACCTTTTGCCTTTCCTCCCAGGACCTTAAAACCTCCTACAGAGAAAGGTGGTGCTGTTATCTCATTTTAAAGATAAGAATGCTCTGGCATAAAGGAATCGAGTACCTTGCCTAAGGTTATACAGCAAGGCAGCAGCAGTGTCACGAAACAAATCAGGTTCCTTCACTCGGGCACCATTAGTCACTGAACTCCATCCTCTCCTACTCTCCTTCTTTTAATTATTCCATGAGAGAGGGAGGTGAGGAGGAATGCATTAGTTCAACAGCTACAGATGGTGATAAAACGAAAGTGCAAGCTCAGCAGAGAGTATTTACCTCTGGTGAAGCAATGGGAGGCAGTGGCACACGGGCTCCTTCAGACGCCTCCTCCCTGGTGGAGGCAAATCTCCTGCAGCCGACTGTGCCTGCAAACCTGCAACACTCGACAGTGTCAGTAGAATATCAAGTTGGAGGGAAGGACAGCTGCTCCTCTCTTCACTCCCTTCCCCACAGAGCAGTGATGCATGAGGTCTTCTGTAACTTCTGCAACAAGCGTATCACATAATTAAAACTTAAAATGTAATAAATATGGTCTCCTGAAATGCAGAGGTTGTTTCTGTAGTGCCTTATCAATGCACAGCTGACAGCATGTTTTCTGAAGGACAAACTTCCTTGACAGAATGCTCTCCAGAACTTACTTCATGGTCTGTATTTTTTTGGTGTGTTTTATAAATTGCAACAGTCCAAAGTTGATTATATTCTTAAGAGCTGCCTAAGCCCCAGAAGGAGATTTATGAGCTTAATATTTTAGGCTGTATTGAAAAGTACAAGCCCAGGTGTAGACTGGTTTATTTTTATCCACTACAGGAGAATTACAAGGCCAAGTGAGGAGAAATCAGATATATTTGGGCATTTCACATGAAGTTCTTTCTATTCTTTCCTTTTCATTGGGGTGTGTAAATAAATTATCAGGTCTTTTGTGATAAGAACAGCATTCCTATTATGGGGTAGGATAGTGAGGTGTCTGTTTTGTTTTTTTTTTTTAATTTGAGCTGAACTATCAGAATGAAATTGCAGCCCTGATATTTTGAATAAATAAAATGATGCAAGACTTTATATTTAATTCTTTGAAGCTAAACCAAATAAATGCAAATGTATTTTCTGCTTCCATAATTCATATAAAAGGAATGAGGAGGAAGTCTTAGAACACTTTGAGGCACAGAATTAATTTTTCTCAAATGCATTTAAATGGAGAAAGTGTACAGATTCAGATTCAGGGTATTTTTCTTTCTTTCCACAGTGAAGTTGCTTTTACTTTTTAGATCACTCTCAGGACAACTTACTTATTTTTCCTGAGGTTACAGTTCAAAAGAATACAGCCTAGGTGGATGAGCAAAGGCAGGCTGCAACTGGTAATCTATAGAGCCATCACTGTCTGGAGAAGTTGCTCTTTGTTGTGATGCTGAACAGCCACGCTGCTTTCCCAGCTCCTCTTCCTATGTTCCTGTTAATCTCACTTTGTGAGGTTTAGCTCTTGGTCCCTTTTACTTGTTGCTTTCTAATATTTTGGCTTGACAAACATGGCTGAAGTCTTTGGACAGAATCTGACTGGGAGTGTTACAAACTTCTGCAGTGGCTGCCGACCTCTCCAGACTGATGAACAGGGAAGGGGCTACTTGAACTTACAGGTCACTCTCTCACGGGTGCTTTTTTCTTTTGCACCCAGTTTTTCCTGATGGTGTAAAGCTGAATAACCAAATCATGCTGTGAATAACCAAATCATCCCTAGTTAGCATGCACAAAATGGAACACTTGAAAAACTACCCCTGTGTTAGCAGCGGTATGCAGACTCCAGTCAAAACAGTTTGTAGTCTTCGACTTTGATTTGGAAGAAAGTTGTTCAGTTTGTATCTGAGCAGCTTTAGACATGAGACTGCTTTCTACTTTCAGATGTTCTGTTGAAGACAGTGAAGGAACAGGCACTTTTGTTAAGGACAGCTTGTAAGAAGTGTAATGAACTCCTGAAGAGCTTTTGTAAGCAATAAGCTCTGTGACCTCCTGACCCGTTTCCTTCTGTTCCTGGCACCTGATGGGTGCTGTCCTGCTTCTGAATGCCACCTGTGCAACCGGTACAGTCGACATATCTGGAAATCTGGAGTCATTTCGTGCTTCACATGGCTTGTGATACCTCCTTCCTTGTGAGATCCACTTGGGAAGAAGACTGTGGTGTGGCCTGTTTGCATAATGGCAGCCAATACTGGGTTATATTGCTTTGGCTGCTTCATCCAACTTCTTCTTTTTTCATGTGCACACACCCAGAATACAAACAGGTATGTCAGAAGGAAACCATCTTCAGTGAAATCAGTGGGGACTGCATGGGTAGATCCGTCTGCAGTGCTTTCAAAGTGCAGGTACGTCTATAGACTGCCATTAAAGAAAATTATCAAGACATGTATTTATATTAAAGTGCAGCCTGGAAGCCTTGATGTGCTAGATGTGATGTAAATGCATGGGAGCAGACTATCCCTGCCTGAAGGCTCAGCCAATGCCATGCAGCAGGGAAGGGGCACAGCAGAGATCAGTGCTAAGAATACAGATTTCCAGCTCCTCATCTTTGAACTGAGTCTTAAGCAATTTGGTTCTGTTTGTTTGTTATATGCACTCTTAGGATGGAAAAGAATCCTTCTCCCTTCACACCTTCTGTTTCAGATTTTCTTTTGATGTAAGGGAAGAGGACGGAAATAGTTATATGGAGCAGAAAATGTTTTTCCCTTCTCATGTGCATAATAGATACACAAAGCTTTGATCCTAAGCAAGTCAGCAGAGCTGCACCAGTAAGCTTTGGGGGAAATACAAGGAAGATCAGACTCAAATGATAGCTATAACCCTCCTTTTCCAAAAAACATTAAGTGTATTTGAAAATGGTTTAGTATTACTCTAATAGATTGGTCTTGGTTTGAATACTGCAGCTTTGGCTGCAGTGATCATTAAATGGTGGAAGGCAGCAAGGAAGGTGTGTAGCAAATTCAAAATCCTGGACTTCAGGAGAGCAGACTTCGGCCTCTTCAGGCATCTTCTTGGTAAAGTACCATGGGATAAAGCCCTGAAGGCAAGATGGGCCAAAAAAGGCTGGTTAATATTTAAGGGTTACCTCCTCAAAACTCAGGTGTGATGCATGCCAACAAATTAATAGTCAGGCAAAAATACCAGGACACCTGCTTGGATGAACAAGGAGATTCTGGACAAACTCAAATACCAAAAGGAAGCCTACAGAGGGCAGAAACAAGGACAGGTTTTTTGTAAGGAATACAGAGAGCCTGTCCAAGCACCCAGGGATCAGGTTAGGAAAGCTAAAGCCCTGATAGAATTAAATATGGCCAAGGATATCAAGGACAACAAGAGATGCTTCTATAGGTACATTGGTGATAAAAGGAAGACTGGGGGAAATGTGGGCCCTCTCCATAAGGAAAAAGGACACCTGGTTAGCCGGGACATGGAGAAGGCTGAGGTATCCAATGACATTTTTGCCTTGGTCTTCACCAGCAAGGGCTCCAGCCACACCCCCTGAGCTGCAGAGGGAAAGGGACTGGGATAACGTAGTGCCCCTCCCACTGCAGGAGGGCAGGTTCAAGACAGTGTAAGGAACTTGAAGGTGCACAAGTCCACGGTACCTGATGAGATGCAGACACAGGTCCCAAGGGAACTGGGAGGTGAAGTTGTTAATCCACTATCCATCAGATTTGAGAAGTCATGGCTAGTCCAGTGAAGTTGGCACTGATGGAAAACAGGGAAGTATGACCCACCTTTTTGCCAGAAGAGTTTGGTGGCCTTCTCCAATGGGGTTCCAGCAGTCATGGATGAGGGAAGAGCGACTGACATCATCTGCCTAAACTTGTGCAAAGCGCCTGGCTCTGTCCCACACAACATCCTTGTGGCCTTCCCCAGGGGTCAGTATTGGGACAGGTATCATTTTACATCTTTCTTGGCAACATAGGCAGTGGGATCGAGTGCACTCTCAGCAGGTTTGCCCACAGCACCCAGCTGTGTGGTGCAGTCAACCTGCTAGAGGGAAGGGATGTCATCCAAAGGGATTTTGAGAGCTTGAGAGGTGGGCTCAGGCAAACCTCATGGAGTTCAACAAGGCCAAGTCCTGCAGGGCAATCCCAAGGAAAAATCTAGGCTGGGAGGAGAGCAGCCCTAACTTGGGGATGCTGGTGGGTGAGGAGCTCAAGATGACCCAGCCATGTGCACTTGCAGCCCAGAAAACCAAATAATCTGGGCTGCATCCGAAGCAGCTGGGCCAGCAGGTGGGTGGAGGGGATTCTGCCCCGCTGCTGTGCTGAGATCCCAACTGGAACACTGCATCCAGCTCTGGGGTCTCCAACATAAGGATGTGGACCGGTTGGAGCAAGTCTAGAGGAGGGTGATGATGATGCTCAGAGGGCTGGAGCACCTCTGCTGTGGAGACAGGCTGAGAGAGCTGAGGTTGTTCAGCCTGGAGAGAAGGCTCCAGGGAGACCTTATAGCACCTTCCAGGGCCTAAAAGGCTACAAGAGCGCTGGAGCAGGACTTTTTACAAGGTCATACAGTGATAGGACATGGGGTATTGGCTTTAAACTGAAAGAGAGTAGATTTAGATACCTGGAAGAGGTTCTGCACTGTGAGGGTGGGGAGGCCCTGGCACGGGTTGCCCAGAGAAGCTGTGGCTGCATCATTCCTGGAAGAGTTCAAGGCCAGGTTGAGTGAAGCTTTGAGCAACCTGGTCTGGAGGAAGATGTCCCTACCCATGGCAGAAGAGTTGGAATTAGATGGTCTATAAGGTCCTTTTCAACCCAAAACATTCTGCAATTCTGAAATACTCAGTGCAAATATGGTAATTTTGATTATTTAGCACTTGTAACTTCTTTGCTTTTCCATTAAACAGTTCTCTTACCTGTAGAGAACATGTTCGAGTGTCTCACAGTGCTTCTTTCTTTGGTTTTGACCATGAAGCTCAAAAGAGATGAACTAGGTCATTCATTACCTTCTTGAGATTCATCATGAAGGCTTTTAACTATTTCAAATACTCTTGTGCATTCTTCCCACCCCAGCTTGTGAGTATCCTTTGGAATACACCTTTTCTTCTGAGTAAGCAAACAATGTGTCCGCAGCAGCACAGAGGATACAGAGTTTGCCACATAAATACTCAGATGACCTCTTTTTCAGGTCACTTTTACTTGTATGAAAGGGACTGGAGCTTTCTGGCCTTAATGGGGGTTGGTGAGAAGTTCTCCTGTTGTTTTTTCTGCACAGGCTGGGTAGAGGAGCTGCTCTCTGTCTGCTGGGATCAATGACAAAGCTCTGGACAGTTTTTGCTGGGAGCTGGCCCTGGAGTGCTGATAGTTGGAGCCATCAGTTAGGCATGAACAAACATCTGTTTTCGTGCTGTCTGTGTGAGTAATATGGTTCCTCAACATCACTGCCGAGAAGGAAGAGATCAACCTTGGCATTAGATCTTGGCAAACGTGTCCAGCTCGCGTGTGCTCACAGGCAGGCTGTGTGCACTGCATCCTGTGAGGCAGTTCCTGCAGGTACAAAGAGAGGGTTTGGGTTTAATTATATATTATTTGAGCTGGAGAGCAGTCGGTGACGTGTGTTCCTGTCTGTGACTATGAAATGTGTATTCTCATCATACCACTCTACAAATATGTTCACCTGGAAATCTGTAAGAATCAAAAGCTTTGTGTGCAAATGAGGCCCTATTTCTAGATCATGTGTGGACCTCTCTTGTGTTTGGACCAGTGACATCCTTTTCTCCAGAGAAATACCTCACTGGGAGCTCTCTAAAAGCTCAGAAACCACCCTGAAGTGAGACATGGTACAAGCAGGATGGATTATTGCAGCACGATGTTTTGGCAGATGGGAATGAGGACAAATGAATTCTCAGTGTTTGAATGAACAGAACTGTCAGTATTTCCAGTATTACCATTAAATTGTTTGATTTTGAAGTCTGTCCTGTAAATGTACTGAGCAGGCAATCCGTTTTACCTGTCCTGTTTGTGTGATCAGTAGTTGATTTCAGCTTTTATAGCACAGAGTTGTATTCAGATAAGGTTTAAATTTGTAGCTATGGATCCATAGGTAAGAAGTGTAATTTACTTTGCAGTTATAATGAAATCCTTACTGATTTAAGACTGTGAGGTTATTGTATTCTCCAGCCTCATTCTGTCCAGTTGTGATCTTCTAACTCTTTGTGGAAAACATTCCCAAAGCCTTTCTTATGAACTTTTGTATTATTTCCTCAAGACATTTGTATCTTTGACCCATTTCTAGACATTTTTCTCTTGTATTCTTGGTAGATCATCAGGCTAACCTTGAATCAAGGTTTATGAGGAGTTCAAATGAGTAAATAAAATTTATAGGGGGATAAATAAGTATGCTTTAAAAATTGTTTCAAAAAAACATAATGCAAAAGGACTTTGCAAAGAGAATATGAACTGGATGTAGACAGTGTATATCCACTGACCCCATTCTGACACTGACAGTGGCAGCACAATCGGGTCCTGAGGCCAGAAGTCCCTTTAGAAAGAAGATTTCAATGATGCCTTTCTTCCCCTTGAGCAAATATGTCCTGAATGGCAGAAAATAAGATGAGGAGCAACTTAATCTGGTGGGAAAACTTGAGAGGTAATATGCAGTATGGGAAAGGAACCTAAGTCAAAGTCATGTGGAAAAAGCCCTGGAGTTGGGTGCATGCAGCAGGGAAAATGTGTTACTCTTTGAAGCACGGCTTTCCTGAGAGCCCCGAGAAGATGGTGGGATCTAAGGGAATGGTGGGTCTCCCTCGGGGTGGCCCAGTACAGGTCTGAACAAGAACATTGTAGGAGACACCTGAATTGTTTAGCACTTATTGCATTGCTATTTAAAATAAAAAATATTTTGCTTTATCCTTTTCCTTCAGCTTAATAAGACAGTGGCATAAGTATGAAATTGCAATGAAAGTGATGGAGAGATGACAGCGAGTGCAGTGCAAGGAAAATCAGAAAAGAAAAATCCAGGGGACATCAGGAATATCAGTCTGCTCTGACAGTTTCTGGAGCTTTGTTTCAAAGAGAGTGACAGCACCATTGATACGAGCAGGAATTGACACAGCACTGTAGAATATAGTGAACCATCCTGGCAGAAATGGGGACCAGACCTGCAGCCTGAGTGCCTGCAGTGGCAAATCCTCACAAAACCATCGAGTGAAGAGGCTGATTACCTCCGTGCCTGCCTTTCTGTACAACGCTGTGCTTTTTGCACAAGGGTCTTTTCAGCTGAGCCGACGGTATTAAAAGTAAGACTGTGTCTACCTCATTCAGTTGTCACTGGGGAAAGAAGGATGCTCCATCCATCACCAGCCCCCTGTGCTGCAGCGGCCGCTGCATTGTAATCCCCTTGTTATTGTAACAACAGTCCAGCCTCATCCTTTCCTCTGCAAACAACTCCCAGGGAGTCCCGTGGGGCATCTGAGGTGGGTGTAGATTCTGCTGGCAGCTGATTGCTCCAGATGTCTTTCATGCATTTCTACTCAAGCTTATAAAGTCAGTTTTCAGAAGCTGACTCTACAGTGGGAAAAATAGCACCAGAAGGCCACATTTACAGAGTTTCCTGGCCATTAATGGCTGAAGAGTGGTAATTTTTTAATGATTTAATACGTGCCATCTGCAAAGGCTGCTGTTGTAATGGCCCATATATATTTTACATCCAGTGTGGACTTGAGACTTATGTGTCACTAATTAGTACACAAAATAATAAATTAAGTTAATTTGGGTGTGTTTTATATGCAGAAAACAAATGAGTCTTCTACTAGGAATATTCATCATAAATCAGATTTTTAGTAGCTTAAAGTCAATTAACTTCTTAAAGCTGTGATGGCTTACATCAGCCTAAGCTTTGGTTCAAGCATCTTTTGAAGCTGTACTGCCTACAGTTTCTTATTGTAATTCATGGTAACTTTTGAATCCTATGTACTTTGTTTCAGCAAGGAAACTTAATTTCATTTATCATGAGAAAATGTACTTTTAATTCCAAAACTTGGTCAGCTAGTTATTTTTGAGTAATAGGCACTGTATAAACTGATACAAAAAGATTCTTAACTACAGAACTTAAATCCATCATTGTTGTGACAAGTCCTCTATTCTCTTCAGCCTTTCATTCCTCCATTTCATTTTTATCCTGCTTGTGCCAGCATCAGTCACTGGTTTTGGCAGTGTTTCTTAACCTTTGAGCAGGAAAAGTTAAGCGATTTTTCTCCATCTTAGAGTTTTAGCACTCTTGACAGCTCGAGGCCTGCTTTTCCTAAGGAACTTGTCGGTGTTCAGTGTTCTACTCAGAGGCACAACCTCAGGCTTGTCAGGTTGTTTATGGCTTTAGAGCTCTGTGCCTTGGGTATCCAGCCTCAGAACAGGCTGTTCAGCAACTGCTCTGCATGATCCAGCTCCACTAAAACTCTCCTCCCGGGGACCAGGGAAGGTGCTACATAAAAGGAACAAAGCAAAACAATCAATTAAAAAGGAAAAAAAAAGGGAAAACTGAACCCCTCACTGTGGGGTTTGGGTTTTTGAAAAGAAAAGGAGGATGAAAGGAGAGAAGCCTCACATATTTGGCAGAAACTCTGACATTAGTAGCATAGAAGCAGTGTCAGGAGTAAAAAATAGACCTTACTGAAAATCCCAGGAGAATTACATTCTGAATAAGTGAACACTTGGTCCTGGGTTGCTGCCACAGGCTTCAAGGAAAGCTGGAGGTGCTCAGAGCTGTATGGCACAATCCTCCAATCTTCATAGCCTAGGACAAGTTCCAGTCTCATCTTCCCCTTATTAGAATACCTGCTTACTCATACTGCAGCCCAAGTCAGGGATATGAAGCCTTTTGGCTGGAAGTTGCAAGGAAGCTGAAATCCCATATCATCACGTTTGACAGTGAGGGTCTGTGGTGTACAGCACACTAAATAAAGTACAGCACACTAAATCCTGAGAAGCGGAGCAGCTGGTTGGTGTGGTACAAATATCTGGCTATCTACAAAGCTCCCACCATCTTTAATTAGAGTGGATTTGGATGAAAACTTTTAATCCAGGGATTGAAATGAAACCTGAGGGCAGAATTTGCTCAGTTCCTAAACTTTCTGTTGAACTTAGTTTTCTTTATTCTCTAACAGGGCTAATTATGGTTTCCAAACGGAGGGTTGGAGGCCTTCAAGGTAAGCAGAGCTCTGGAAAGGTCACAGCCAGGGCTGGGGCCCTGTCAGGCTGTATAGGTTATATAGGCAGAAAATTGACTTGAATTCTCTCTAGCATTATTTGGCTCCTGCCTCCCTTCTCCTTTTCCATCAGTACAGTAGAAAGTTTGTTTGAAGGGAGATAATTTTACAAAGTGCTGAGTTCAGTGTTCCAGAGCCTCTGGCATTCAGCAAGAGACTTGCATGCTTTTAATCTATCTCCTGTGTTCCTATATTAAAGGAAATGTTTTCAAAGTGATTTGAGCAAGTTACCTGTGTGAAACCTGCTAAGAAATAATAGGATATATGCGTGTAACAGTTACTTCACTTTCAAAGTTTGCCCTTAGGAGCAGAAAAGATTTCTCGTTGCTAGAAANAAAAAAAAAGAAAGAGAAGAAAAGAAAGGCTCTTGTATGTGATTTTTCATTGCTGTCTCTCTTCTGCTGAGATGTAAACCTCCCACCAAGGTCAAGGGGAGTTCTGGCTGATTTACAGGCTGCAGGAAGTGGAAAGCTGATGCAGATTTAGTGACTGTTTCCATAGGACCAAAGGAAACAGTGGAGGCAAGAAGCAAATCTCAAACCCAGGAACCTCCCCAATCATTTCTCCTTCACTGATGTTTCACTTCTTGAGAGGAAAGATCCCCAGTGATTTGAAGGGTGAATTCCTTGAGAGATCCTGCCTGTGATTGCAACATTATCCTGTCAAAGAGCAGATCCTGCAGCCGTGTGTTTAGGCTGGTGAACGCTCCCGTTTCCCAGTGGCTTGGAGAAGGCTGAAGTGATTTAGGCAGTTGTAGCTCTGAGCTGAGACTGCTGATATTCAGCACTAAGCAGGATCTCATTTATTCTGCATAGCGCAAACCTGCAGAACTGTGGCCAGTCTTAAAGCACGGTGATCCTGAGTCCTCTTTAATTTCCTGGTGGAATCCTCTCTAGGGATACAGCAGCAGGGAACAAGAGCAGGGCACAGAGCTGTTTGCTGTTCAGCCTTGTCCTTCTGTTCTCAGAACCCCCCTCTGCTGCCTTTACCTGCCTGTGTTTAGCGCTGTGCTCTGCTCTGCGCTGGTCCCACGGTCCAGCAGGAAGGCTGAGGTCGGGTTGGGTTCTGGGAAAAGCAATGTGCCAGAGCCCAGGAGAGTTTTGTGTGTGAAAGAGATGGCCATCCAGGGAATGAACAGCCTGCTGCCTGCTCAGCACAGTGTGATGCTGTCTCTGAGATTTTGGTATAATTTTAAGAGAAAAGTGAGGGGTCCACAAAGAGAAAGAAAAAATGGGAGAGAAAGGGATATTGCTAATAACATTACTACTTGGGAATTCAGACTATGGTCTTTTGCTGAGTGGTGTGTATGCACTGTTGTTTAACTACTTTTGCATGAGTTCTTTCCAGCTAGTTTTGCCCAAATATATCTGTAGTGATAAAATGTGGCAATATAACTCATGAGTCCTTCCTCCTCACAGAGAAAGAGAATCTCACAACTGATTTCCTTATTTCACTTTCCATCAGTATCTCTTCTACCACCGTTTTGTGCCAAAGTAATTTATCTGCAAGTCTCTTCCATCATTCTATTTTGAACAGCTGCTCGCAGTGGTTGGGCTATGATTCAGGCCCACAATAGGATCTCCTTCCTAACAGGTATTGGGGGAGGATTTCCCCCTTCTTCCCTTCCACACTGGTTGACCTGGCACCTTCATCCCACCTTACTTTGCTCTGCAGTGTTGAGCTCTCTCTGCAACCTCGCACTGCAGCTCCTGTTGTCCTACTGATGTTTTTTCACATTGGCTTAGTGTGAGTTAAAAACAGGCAGGGTCTGTTCCATTTCAGGTGTCAGAACAAGGGGAGATGATGGTGTCACTCCATGGCTCCCAGGTGATACTGACCTCTCACCAAGCCTACTCCAAAGCCCGGTGTGGTTACTGCGAGTCTGGTGGTGTTTGGATCCACAATCCTCCTGTCACTATGGAATTAACACATCAGTTCTGAGGTTTGTGTTTCAAACTATGTGAGATGCATTTAATTATATATTACAAACTACACTGGGACGACTCCAGTGTACCTCACTCCCACTAATATTCCAGTTGTGTCCCAGCCAGGCCTAGGGCGGGCTCCCAGCACCACACCAGTGTAGGTGGCACTGCCATGTCCCCCTCCCAGAGCAGGAGGCACCAGCTCTGGTTGCTGCTGTTCTCCAGCCCCTTCTAACACCATCAGCCAACAGGTTCCTCTGACTCTCTGCTCAGAGGGATTTTCACCATTTTGGTGAAATACATTCCCTGCAGATGTGTGTGGGAACTGCCTTCCCAGGAGATGTGGGAGTGGTTCCCCAAAAAGCTTTAACTCGGTCTCTGTCCTTTTGATATTGCTGATGGTTGGATCACTGCACCTCTGCTCTCAGATTCCCACCAGAGTTTTGTGTCTCCTGCCTGCAGCCCCTTGCCTGGCTCCTGTAGAGTCACTAACTCTGTACACACAGAACTCCTCATGGTCACTGCTGCATTCCTCAGAGGTTTGTAGGGCTAGATTAGATTTTGGGAAGAAATTCTTCCCAGTGAGGGTCGTGAGGCACTGGCACAGGTTGCCCAGAGAAGCTGTGGATGCCCCATCCCTACAAGTGCTCAAGGCCAGGCTGGATGAAGTTCTGAGCAGCCTGGTCTAGTGGAAGCTGTCCCTGCCCATGGCTGCACCTGGATGATGTCCTTTCCCACCCAGACTATTCGATGAGCCTGGAGCTGCGTGCCCTGGCGGGTGCCAGCACTGCTGCAGGCGGTGATGCCCTGGTTAAGCCGCCGGTGCCCGCCAGTCGCGACAGGAGCGTCGCGCCCCCGCAGGCGGAGCGGCCCGGGCGGCGCGGTCTCTGTCGGCCCCTGCCGGGCACTGCGGGCGGGAGCGGCCGCGCCTCCTCCGCTTCCACCCAGGGCTAAAACCCGGGCAGCGTCCTTAACACCGCAGCGCTCCGTGTCAGATAGAACCCGGGCAGTGCCCTCAAAACCTCCCGCATATCCGTTCCATGTGATGTACCCAAGTGTGACAGGTGTTGGTCTGTATCCCTCTGAGCCGTCACAGCACTCACAGGTTGGACAAAAGCAACAGGAAAAGTCGTTTCCTGATGCGACAGGAAGAGTTTTTCCTAGCAGATTCCCCAAACTTCAGAATGCTGGTTTCTCAATTTCATTTTCAAAGCTGAGAAAGGCAGAGAATCAGCCAATAGCCAAGGAAAGAGGTGACTTGACAAGAACAGCTCCTGCTCGTGCTGGGAGAGTTCCAAACCCCATCTCGCCACAGGACCCCAAAAGGGTTCATGTTGGCTCAGAGGCTCTCTGCTATGGTAGGGTTTTCCTCTGCAACCCAACCTGGAGAAAGCTGTGGAAGTTGAAAGCTGTGTTTGGTCTTCAGAGTATCTTCACGTTACTGAAAAGAAACCTTGAGCATGAACCACATCATCTTCTGGCATCAGGTGAGAGCTGTCAGCTACCGCAAGAGTTAACTAAGAGCATGGTCTGCACATTTTGATCCAAACTCTTACCTCTTCACCAGAGAAGTTTATTTTGAGACCTTGCAAAGGTGGGTAGCTGGCTGCATGTGAGAAGGAAAGGTCAAAACAGTCATCAGGGCACGGGAACCCAGCTCTGCCAGATACCAGAACCAGGATCTTCCCACACCCAGCAAATCAGCTGCAGGTTCCCACAGCCCCATCAGACACTCACTGGTGGCAGAGAGATTTGCATGAATTTTACTGGTAATGAAATTAAATTACACTGAATGTATAAAAAGGAAAAGTAATTAAGTGTGGCAAATATGATTGCAAGAGAGAATTTATTCATGAAAGTAGAGAAGTGAGGCAAATCCATTTCTCGTTCAGTTTTCCTTGTGTTTTGCTATGAGGATGATCAGTTTAGCTGCAGACTGCTTTGACAGTAAGCTGAATCTTACTTAACAATGTGTCACCCGTAAATCAAAGTAGGATCTTGAAATATTTGAATTACATATTTCAAATTACAGACTTGGTCAAATATTCTGACAGGAAGCCAATTTTTATGGTTTTCTGTTCAGCATCTGTAGGTGTTTTCTGTGTTGAAAGTGAACTCTGTGCTTCTTAGGGCTCTTGATGGTTAAAGGAAGTGCTTTTACTCCTAATCAGATCTCCTACTCATTCTTCTTAGCCTCTCTGACCTCTAGCATAGGCACAATAATTTTTATGTAGCTCCAAGCTTGGTGTCCCTAGGGAGTCCTATATAATAAGATTCAAAAGAATTTTGAGGGTTTCTCCTTCGTACAGTATTTCTGTGTAAAAGCTGGGTATAGCAAAGTGATGATAGGATGTTTCTTGGAGGTGTTTAATGGAGAGAAATTAGAAAAATCTTTGTTTTGTTACAGAACACGTGAGGTCTCCTACCATTTCTTACTCCTTCTTCAAATCAAACACAACTTTCCAAGTAACCCTACTTAGGGTCTTGGCTCAGAAAATGACAGGTATATCAAGTGGCTTTCAGTCTGCAGTTAAAGATTTATACTCTGGTACCTCTCTCAAACAGTGGAGTGGAATTTTTCTCTCACATTCATTATCTGTGGCATAGATAATTTCCTCTGTGCACACAGACTTTCATCTGCTTCCAAATCCATCTTATTTTGTGGCAGTGTGTAACACCTGACAGTGGACTCGCTGTCACATAAAATTAACCTCTCCTGTTCCATATGTGACTGTGGAGAAACACAGAACTGAGCAAATTTTGTGGTAACTGTTTAGTTGTAGTACTCTATGTGGCCAGGGAGTGCCCCTTCCTTTAACTGGCCCTTTCCCTTCTTTGTGCTTCTATTAAATTTATTTAGATGTTCTAACTGAGACAGGCGCTAGCAGTCCCTGCTGTGCTGCGTTAGACTTTCACCTCCTCTAACACTTCCCTGCTGATCATTATCCTTTGTTTATAGAGCCTCTGCCAATTTTCCATCCTCTGGCTGCTTGTGTCTGAGGCAGTTTGGGCCGAGTACGACAGGGAGCTGCTGCAGGAAATGCCTTAATAAAAACCCCGGATCACAAGCCTGTCGTATTCTCTGCACCCACTAATTCTGCAGTCCAGAGGAACCGAAGCTTGTGCAACAATATTTCTCCACAAGTGCACACTGTTTATTGCTCAGAGCAGTCTCTGCCGGAGGATTTGTAAGTTTGGGCTCTGGGTACTGTTGATGTTTTACAGGTGTCTGAAGTAACTGTGGGGACTGCTGGTGCTGTCCTGCCTTTGCTCCTCTGTGGCTCATGCTGCAGTGAAGGTAATTTCTGTAGTGAGATTCCAGTGAGATTTACAGTGATGTACTTCTGGACTGATGGAGTTTTTAGGAGCTGACATTAGTGTGAGGTCAGAATTGAATCCCCTGGTGCACAAGTGTTTATTTCCTGTGAATTTTACAGTATCTTTGACCTGAAACAGCTTCAGACATGAGGCAGAACTCCCACGCCTTTGCTTATAGCCTTATCAGCAGTTCTTATTCACTGCTTTTGTTGGTTACTGTGTTGGGTGGTTTTTCATGACTGTCTCACAAGTGGTCAGACACAAGCAAAACAAGCTTAATAGTTAAACACACAGACAACAAAAATCCCTGCTGTTATTCCATGATCTGCCCCGCTTGGAGAGCTTCATGTATTTAATAGTATTTAGGCTCATTTACTGCTTTTCATCTCAAAGCACTTTATAAACATTCATTAATTCCTATTACTAGTAAGCAAGCTAATCTTTTTCTATTTCTAACCCCTTCTTCTCTCCACCCACCAAGACATGGGGATCAGTTTCTATACACTTCACTAGAATAGGAGCTGCAGTGACTAAGTAGTCAAAATATTTGCATGACAGGTTTACCAATCTGCTCTGCCAAAAAAACCACCCACCCTTTTCTTGGTATTTAAGGCACAAAGGTTACAAAACTGAGTGGAAGTTGCATTGGTTTGGTGTCACCAGAGAAAAGTGTAATAAGCACAGTCCTTGAAGGCTGATTCTCTCTCTTTAATGACAAAGAAACAGGAGATTTCAGCATGAGTTTTGGAAGTTACATCTGCAATTAAGAACGTGTGTGTTTCAAAATCATAGAACTATAGAACGGTTTGGGTTGGAAAGGACCTTAAAGATCATCTGGTTCCAACCCTCCTACCATGGGCAGGGACACCTTCCCCTAGCCCAGTCTGCTCAAAGCCCCATCCAGCCTGGCCTTGAACACTTCCAGGGATGCTGCATCCAGAGCTGTTCTGGGCAACCTGTGCCAGTGCCTCAGCACCCTCACAGGAAAGAATCTCTTCCCAATATCCAATCTAAACCTACTTTCTTTCAGTCTGAACCCATTACTCCTTGTCCTATCACTACAGTTCCTGATGAACACTTCTCTGGCTTTTCTGTAGACCCCCTTCAGATGGTGGAAGGTTGCTAGGAGGTCTCCACACAGAGCCTCCTAAGAACACAGAGTTCTCTTCTGAACAGCCCCAACTCTCTCAGCCTGTCAAAATGTTGGAAAATGTAACAGTCAAGTGTGTTTGTTTTGGGAAGACTTTGTTACTTGGAGTACATTCCATGTCCTTATCAAATACAGCTGTGTGAAATACACAGGTGAACCATCTCTTCATTCCCTGCGTTAGGGTTACCAAGGCCGAGCCTCCCCTTTGGAAGCAGCCACATCTTCGGTTTCAGTTCAGGTGACAGAGAGTGGCGCTGTGAGGATGAGGAGCAGAACTGACTGCGGGTGTGGCTTCCAGCTGGGCATCTTTGGTCTCAGCACGTATTTGATGACAGGCTCCCATTAAATACAGACATCCCACTAGGTGAGAACAGAGCTCACAGAACACAGCAGGGTCCTGACAGCTGAGTAGTGCACGGATGTGTGCGTGTGCTTTTGCTATGCACGTTGTAATTGATCGAACTGACTAAATTAACCTACAGAAAGTAGAAGTAGATTAAGCATTATTTTACGTTAAAAATAATCCTAATGCAGTGAAATGTTAACTTGAGAACCAAATTCTGCCTTCATGCAGGCAGCCATAATTCCCATGGGGGTGAATTGCCCAGGTTGTACCTTAAAGCAGACACAGTTTCGTTGTGGCTGGTACTGCTGCACATTCACATAAATCCCCTTTCCTGTTTTGTTTGTTGGGGGTTTTTTAAGTAGCCATTTGACATTGCTAAATTAAACTTGTGCAAAAATAACGCCTTCTTTCTTAAAAAAAATAAAGTTAAATTTGTCATAAAATGCGTATTTATCCTAAAGGAAAGACTATTTCCTATGTGTTTGTTGTGACGTTGTACCTCATCAGAGCTGGAGTTGGGGTTTCTGTTTGCTGCTCTCTCTATCTGCTGACATCCACGGCAAGCTGTCACAGCTGGGACAGCTGTGTGCCTGTGTGAGGCAGCTGTTCCTGGGCACCTGGACAGTGCAGGTTAGGGAAGAGAGTGGGACCACATTGCTAGGAGATTTAAATAGATATCAGAGCCCAGTATCTTTTTTTTTTTTTTTTTAACTACAGCGTCTCTGTTAGAAAATGCAACCAATTTTTAATTTAATATTTGTAATGGGGTAAAATCATAAATGCTGGTATGCTTTTCCGAAAGTTTATACTTTCTTAAGAAAAGTGTAACATATTTCTAGTGTGGAAGAAATATGTAACAGCCTGTATTTAGCTAACTACCCATCACACCCCAAGTGACTTTCAATTTCACTGCTTCTTGGGATGAAATCTACTGTCTGTAACACTTGGACTCAACCAGTAAAACTCCTGGGTGGTACAACCATGTTCCAACACCTACTATTAAGTCAGATTTGATTATGAGCCAGTATTTTCTCTGTAATACCTCAGGCATGCTGGCTGTAAAGGTTTCGGAAGCTCTGGGTACGACACTTCTGCAGTCTCAGGCAGGCAAATGGCTCGTGAGCAGGTCACCTGTGCAGGGAGCCAAAAACCCGAGACAGATGCACCTGAGCAGTCTGTGCTTTATCCCTGCAGGTCTGAGTTTGCAGAGGCCACTGCCGGGTGCCTGGCAAACCAGGGAAGCGAGCATCCAGACAAGCAAGCAATTGCTGTGAAAAAGGAAGAAGAATGCGTCCTGTCTGACATTTCAGGCCTGATTTAGGATTTCACTTAAGAGTAAGAGAATGCAATGCCACGTGAGATGTCTGACAGTCCATGCAGGCATTTTAAACGGAGAGCCCAGACTGCAGGAGTGTGCATGTTGTGCTCACTGCTTCATGCTACTGACTACCACCACCACCTCAGAAAAAAATAGCCCTGCCTCACAGCCATTGAGCAAGGACTCCTCCTGACGTGGGTTTTCCCATTAAAACCCAGAACAGAGCAATGACTGGCTATAGATTCTTTCAACGCCCACACTTGACCAGCAGGAATTATTTGCCTTCTGGAAACAAAGACGCTGAGGTAGATAGGCAGGCTCCAGCACGTCCGAGGATGCTGCCTGCTGAAAACCTGCAGCATCTCAGGGTTAGGAGCCAGCAATGGCCTTTTAACCCTTCTCTATGTGCTCACCCAGACAATTTGCAGAAGGGACAGGGTGTTTTAGCAAGAGGCCCAAACATGAGGATTTAACTGCACCTAAGCAGACACATGGAATGAATAGGGTGAAGTGTGTTGCTGGCAGGTCTGAGTGGGCAGTGGTGGGAGCAGCCTCAGAGTCACACGGGACTGAACACAGCAGTCTGCAGGGCTTCCATGGTATTTTATGTTTCTGTTCCCAGCTTGATTGATTCCTGTGTGCATAAACAGTGGGAGGACAGACAGACCTCAGGCATTTGGAGAGCTCAGTACAGTAAATTCTTCATTTTTGGGGGTTTTTTTAAAATTTTTGAACATTAGGCGTATCTGCATGTGGGTGTTGGGAGCTTTTCATGGCTTCCTGACTCCATTGAAGCCTGCTGTGTTGGTACATTTTGGTCAGCTCAGAGAACTTCCCATCTTTCAGCACAGAGGAAAAGGTGGAAAACTTTTCTCTGGGAAAACATTAAAACACCATCTTTGATGGTGCCTTCGTCAAACCATGAAGTAACCCCGGGGCTCAGTCCAGCCCCCCTCACTGTCCTCCCCTGTACGGTTCAGGGCTCTTCACAGCCTCAGCTGTATCAGAAAAGTTGCTGGAGGTGGGAGGGAAGAACTCCCAGTTCCAGCACTCCGACTGAAGAGCCTCCAAAGGGTTTTCAGAGGATGACAGCGAACAGGCCAAACTTGGAACCCAAATGCAGACGTTTACCACACGGCTCCTGCTGAGCACAGACTCTGGAATTTGGCATTGCGGCCTTGGGCTCTCCAGGATTTCAACAGATGTAGTGCATTGATTTACTGTTTAAAAGGGAACCCTGCTGTGGCTTCCACAGCTTGTTTCATCGCTTTAGAAATCAAGCAGTAACATACAAACAATACAAGCAATTTTGTGTTATAAACAACATCCAATGTTTAGGGAATTGGGATTAAAATAAAACGTCTTCAAGACTTTTGGCATTCCCCTGTCCTCCATCTGGAGATCATTTTCTTTTTTCCAGACTCTTCCCACTTTTGTTTATTTCTGAATTTTCAGTATTTTCCTTGCAGCTTGGAAATACCTCCAATTTGCTCTTTTTTAAGCCACACGACAACCTTGATAGGGCTTGTTGTTTGCCCCATGTAACTCAGAGCTAATAAAAACTCTAACTTCACATGTCTGAGAGAACAGTGTTTGTGCAACGTGCACTCCACAGTGCTCCCTGCATTGTACAGTGTTCATGTGCCGTAAGGCAGCCCACAGTAAGATCATTTCTGGGGTGACATCCATGCTTTTGTTCGTACATTCTGGGACCCGATGCTTATCCTAGGCTCCCACTCTGTATGTGGGATGGGGAGGAGGTCATTGTGCTTCTGAAAACACTTCCAGAAACGTGAAAGTGCAGAGATTTACTAGATCTTCTACTATTTGGTTTCAAGGAATTTCTTTTCAGAAGAATTCAGAAGAATTCAAGGAAATAAACTGAGGTTCCTTTACCTCTACTGTTGTGCTATTGGTATGATTACACCTCCAAGGAAAGACTGTAGAGCTAGGAAAGATAAAGGCAGATAGAGTAGTAAAAGATATGGCCCGCTTTCTGTGTTGACCACTACACAAAGTTTTTACTTTAGGAAAACTTTCACTTTTTCACTTTCACTTTTTTTACTTTCACTTTTTTTACTTTCAGTTTTTTTAGGAAAAAACTGACTGAATGGGGATGAGAAAATGGCATAAACACCATGAATGGAGTAGAGAATGTGATTAGAAAAGCATCATTTACCATTTCTCATATTTCAAGACATGCGTGGCTAACCTGAAAGAAATGAAGACACTCTTTCTCAAATGCAGTGTAGAGGGTCCTGTCAATGCCAAAAGTTTACCTGGATTCAGACTAGACCTGTTCACAGAAGCAAACTCCACCAAAAGCTATTAAACACGCTTGTTACCATCTCTGCTTCTGAGATTTTTACCCTGTGTGTCTTAAAACAGAGTTTGTCAGGGAAAAAGCACATAAACTTCTGTCTTCTTACTCTTCCACCTGCTGTTCAGCCCTGCTGAGATGGGATACTGGGCTGTACCCTGCTGTAAAGTCCAGCAGTTCTTATGTTTCTAGTCTAGAACTTCCTTCCACTCAGCTTCTTTTCTCTTTGTCTTTTGCTGTTTCCATCACTCTCTTCAGTTTTTCCATCTATCAGGCCCGTGTTCTTTGCCACCCTAACTACCTCTGCTACTTTCTGCTTCCTTTAGGTCCTCTTCAGACGTTAATTTTTTGGCCTCCAGCTAGAAAAGACCTAGAGAAGATTTTATCAGCTTGACACCCATCTACATTTTCTAGTTACCAGTGACCTGGGGGTTAAGAATGAAGTACCTCAAACAGCAGTAGAAGCATTCCCTCCCTGACAAAGTAGGTTTGTTTAAGGAGTTTCCAACCACTCACTGAGTGCCATTGCTATAATGGTAATATGCAAGGATTTTGTTGCCACTATTTCACTTGTTCAAGTGCTTGTTACATTTTATGCCTTTGGCTGAGTGGTGATTTTTAAAAAGCGAGGTGTTGTGACTGCAATATTGGGCACAGCGGGGATCATGAAAAATGCCAGATGGAACAAAATTATTCCGAGTTCTGATCCACAAAGAGCCTGACTGTCAGTCATGCTGGGCACCCAGCAGCTCCCATTGAAATCAGTGGCCCCAGGCCAATCCTGCAAGAACTGCTTAGTTTAGTTCACTGGATTGGCAATGCTGCGGAACCTGCCCCACACCACAGCTGAGCTTTAAGGATACAGCAAGAGATGATAGTGTCAATAAAATCAGGACATGCAAAGAAGCCCTGGGGAAAGGCAAGAGATTGATGCCCTACTGTTCCCTCCTTTTTCTTTTGAAGCTTTTTTTGCATTTTTCATTCAAGTGCTGAGTGCCTTTTCCGTTAACCACAGCTCCACTCTGTCAGCTCTGTTTTGATTTAGTTTCCTGCCAGGAAACTGATTTGGAAATATAAATCTGCATCTCAGGTCTCAGTCTGAAGTCATACTTGCTGAATCTTTTCTCTGTTTTGTAGCACATTTTTATGGGGAAAAAATCCTCGTGATCATTCTTACTTGTGGTACACTGAAGGGCATGGCTACAACCAGTGGAACAGCTCCTAAAAATACACTTAGGATTCACTCATGAAGTTCATTCAGGGGATTGTTTAGTCCTCTGGTTTGGCTTAGAGTGTTTTTCAGCCAGCAGTCCGTTTTATTTTGAAGCACATGAAAATTCAAATCAAAACACACCTGAAATTAAAATAGCAATCTTCAAACTCAAAAGTGAGATTATTTGGATGTTTGTGTCCACGTCTGGATTTAGCCCACTCTTGAGAACAGCAGAGCTGTGATGCCCATTTGAAGCCCAAACCTAATGATTTTATTTGAATCTCTCTCTGTATTAAGACAGTAAACCAGTTATTGATATGTTTAGAAGAGTGAGGGTACATTTTCTCTTGAAGGCGGTTTGCTGCTCTCTCTGCATGAAAAGAAATTGTTTGCAGAACAGGAGGATCCCTTAGAAAGATCCACGAGAAGCAGAGGATACATAAACTTCAAAGAATGAGGCTGGGATAATAGAGAAGAAGGAAACAATGAAAACAGCAAGAAACCTGGAAACTTTGGTCACTGCAGCATCTGGATGTAATTCTATTTCACAGATGCACTCCGAAGTATTGACAGGTTCAGATCCCTGTTAACAGAAGTGTGATCCCACGCTCACCTGTGAGCAGGGAAGGACATGAATCTACAACTCAGTGAAGAGAATGCTCTCTTTTTGTACAAGCTGGTTTGAATTCTGCCCTCGACATGGTAAGACCCTTACCTGAGATTATTCTATGGAACTCCTGCAAAAGCATTACAGTGGCAGATTACTTTTTCACAATGTTAGAGTTTGAATTGCTTACAGACACACATATTTAGCTTCTACCTTTCAGTCTGGACCACAAAACACTTAGGTTTGTGTCCTATTCTGTGCTGCTTGGTGGAGCTGTCTGGAGGGTCACGGAGGTGCTGCCAGCCCAGGTGTGTGTTCTGTGTGTGCTGGAGACGAGGCCACCGTGCCAAGGGGAGGCTGCCACCAAAGCCAGCAGATGGGATTGTCCCCGGAGCAAAGCAGGCACAGAATCCAGGTGGCTGAGAATTCCCAGCTGGCCACCTGTGGCTAGGGATGGCCTGGCTGGAAGAGCCAAACTTGCAGCTTTGTTCCAACGTTTCTGGAGGCTCACGTGCAGCTCCACAAGAGACAGAAGGGAAAACAAGGTGGGAATTAGCACGATAGCAGGTTCATGTTTTGCTAGGTTGTTTGCTTTATTTTTCAGTGTCACAGAACATCATGAACAATTTCTCCAGATGGTCAGGCCTCCTTCCAACTGTCCTCTGAAGGTGCACTGTAGGAGAATGGGGTCTTCTGGCAAGTAGTTGCAGCATAGGAAGCCTACACTGGAATCTTCTAACTGTCCACTAGCTGTTTTTAGCTGCCAAGCTCGGACAGGCTACTTTGGGCTTGCTGGTGCCAATTTACAGCTCAGTGTCAAACCTCAGCTGGTTCTTTAGCCCTCCTCCAGCCTTGCTCTGTACCTGGAAAAGGTGGTCTGTGCAAACTGCTCTCGTCACAATGTTGCCAATGAGCTTTTACTCCAGTGGGAGGCACTGAAAAGGCCTGGCTTTTTTTCACCTGGCTTTAAAAAGTGTGTCTGCGGATGAAACAGAGACGAGAAGTGTAAATGCTCAAGCCAATTTACAATACTGATAGTTGGCAGCAGATAAAGAGGTGATGTGTTCAGAACTAGGCTTTGTATTATACCACTCTGGATTTTATTTTTCTACAGCAAACAAATTTATGCTTGCTACAGCAAGTAATTTATGCTGCCAGGCAGGTCTTTTTTCCTATTGTGGGGACATGATGCAGCCCTTTCACTCTGTGGGCAGTGTTTTGAACATTCAGAATCATTACTCAGGTTTTCTTCTGACTCTCAGCTAGCTGAAGTTTTCTGGATATAATAACTACCCACCCTTCCAGCTGCCACGAGTGGCTGTTGAAATAGCCAGGCACAAACCCTGAAGGGAGTAAACAGAGGAAAACAAGCTCTTTATTGCACGAATAGATGAGCCCTGAACTCCTCACACAGCCAAGCAAATGTGGCATCTCCTTTTAAGGGCTGTAGCTGTCCTGCTTGCACTGACACACTGTACTGACTGTTGCTCTGGGCTGGTGGTTTTTCGGGCTCTCAACACTGAGTCTAGAGCCTGGAAGAGGCACTCGCCAATGAACTGGCTGCTGCCCAGCAAAGAAAGGGGGCTATTTGTGTCTGCCTGCATGGGGTTATTTGTCTCCATAAATGTGCACTCTATTCAGTGCTGACAATTCCCACAGTTTTATGATATGGCTCAATATTTAGCACTGGCCAAAGAGCCAGGCCTGGGACACTGTGTGGGATGTGTAGAGTTTGTATGGTTATAAATGTAAAATGGGCTGGTTTCCATTCTGGAGTACAGTGGATTGGAAGCACCAAAAGGTAACAGCAAAGTTTTCCTTGGATTTGCTCTTTTGAAAAATTCTACCACGTTTTTTGGGGTGCGTGAGATGGTTTCTGGCGGGCTGAAGTTGACAATACTTCACTCATCTGTTTCCAGTGAAGCTGTGGTAAAGGCAGAGCCTGCCTTGGCAGTGCCTGCAGCTCTGTGCTCCATTGTGCGCTGATGCAGCACAGATTCAGCAGCGCAGTGTTCCTCCGTGGCGCTCTGGGCTCGCTGGCATTGCAAATGGCTTGCACTGGCCCCATCCCGCGGCGGCTGCAGCTTCTGCTCAGCACAAACGAGGCTGCTGGACGTGATGGCTTTGGGGGCAGAAAGGACACGGGGACCTGTGTCCAGCCTGCTGACCTGGTGGACAAAGCACTGCTACGCGCGGAGGGAGTTTGTCAGCTCCTCTCCTCACCCCGCAGTTCGTGCCAGGCGGATGAGGGCTGAGCAGGGTGGCCAGCGGGTGCGGGGTGTTGTGTAAGAAAGACAGTGAGCACTCCAAAACAGGTGTGTCGGCCACGCTGGGAGGGTTTCACTCTCGTGAGGGGAGATGGAGGAGCTAATAACCTGCCAGCTGATTCACAGCTTTAAGCCCGGCGGCATCCCCAGCGATAATCTAATCTGATTTCCTGCGTAATATAAACTGTGGAATTTCCCTGGCTTACCTCCTGCCTCGTGCGCACCCTTGATGCCAGCGAGAACGCGGCTGTTAGGGATGCGTCTGGTGGCAATTCCCAGGCTTCCAGCCGTGGCAGCTCCCCCGAGGACTCGGCAGCAGTGGGTAGGGCTGGGGCTGGGGCTGGCCGGCTCCTGCCCGGGGCATGGGGTGTGCGGGGTCTGTCCCTGTCCCCGCGCGGTGTCGCTGCGGGGCCGCGGAGCTGCGGGAGATGCGGGAGATGCGGGAGCTGCGCTCCGCTCTCCCCGCGCTGGAGAAGCGCCCAACGGGAAGGGCTTGAACAAACGGGAAGGGCTGCAGAGGGTTTGCACGGTTCGTTTGTTAGAGCCAGGTTCTGCTCTGCGTTTTCCCGGGAAACTCCGGTACTGCCTCTTTGTTTACCATCTGGTCAGGAGATTTTGAGGTGACGTTTTTGCCAGTGATGTAATTTTAACTGGAAAGTCGGTCTGCTTTTTCACTGGGGTAGTTTATCCATCATCCCTGTGATGTTGTAAAACCTGACGAGGATGGGAAGCACAGATTTCCCATGCCTAGCCCATTCATTCCCAAAAGGATTTCCGGCTGTGAGTAGCAGCCAAACGTCTAAAGAGACATGCCGCGTTCGGGGTAGTGGCGATCAGGCTGCAGAGGGAGCCAGTCTCAAGGTAAAGCTCTTCCTCCGTACACCCTTTCCCTGTCAGGTTGTTCTCAATGGCACAGAGACAGTACTACCGAAAATCCAGTTTTCCCCGAATATATCTTGTCATGTTCCCCACACGACGGTTTTCCAGGCCAAGTTTGAGGTTTGCATGTCTGGGATTTTGCTACAAAGGAGTGGGTGAAACAGCAGTTTTGAGTGATGAGCCAGTCAGCCAGAGGTACTGGCTGAGCACTGCAAATGTGAGCACCAGCACACAGTGCAGGTCCAGAGGGTCTGGAGCGGCCTTGGCTGTGCTGGACAGTTGCTGCACAGATGGCTGGAGCTTGCCCAGCAAATATGATGCAGTCAGAGCTACTCAGACCTACCGCATGTGCTTGAACTTCTGCGTGGAAGTACAGCAACTCGGAGACCCACCGAGGGCCAGAGTGACAATTAGTTTGGGAATTGCGGAGTCGGCACAGCTCACCCCTCTGGTGATCTCTGGGCAGCCTCATGGTTTCTCCTGTGCCTCGTGATTCTACAACATAGTGGTACCGACTTGCTTTGTGTCCCTTGACTTAGTGTGGCTACTCGACAGCCCCAGTTCAGAGCAATGCGTTTGTTTCACTAGCTCTTAAAATGCAAAAGGAGCAGAAAGCAGAGAAAACTGCTCTCAGCTGGACAGCTCTCAAGCTGCTCTCTGAGGGGAGGTGGTGGTGGCTGCCAGCTCCCTGTCCCAGTCTGGCTCTACCTCTTGGGCTCTGCTCAACCAGAAATCTGCAGAGGGCAGAATCTGTATCAGTTCCCATCCCATGGCAGGAGGTGGCACTTTGTTTCCCTCTGGCTTGGGTTGCTTGGCCCCTGACCGTGCGTCTGTATGCAAAGTGTTTTAAATCTATGTGGACTTGGATTCCTCTTCACCATGGAAACACATAAAATGACAAGTGAGCAAAGGCTGATAGTGCCAGCAGTAGAGAATAAGATGCAAAGATTTTGACCCTCATGTCCTCGGCTTGGCGAATACTGTTCCTGTTTGATGGGTCTGCTGTGGCACACGTGAAAGGACTCAGTGTTGTAAGGTCGTGCCCTGCTCCACAGCCAGCAGGCCTTTGCAAAACAGTGCACTGGGAGGAGTATCATGTCTTTATTTCTGAGGCATGTTGGGCTGAAGGGGTTTTTGTGGTCACACAGGTGGTCAGTGGCAGAGATCAGAGTAAAACTCTGTATCTCAGCTCCAGCCTGGTGCTGTAGTTCCCAGTGTGTTCTTGTCTCATGGCTCTCCACAGACCAGGACCCATGCTGGGTTTCAAAACCTTCCCTCATGTTTTTCCTGCATGAGCAAGCTGACAGAACCTCTTTTCCAGTGTGTCTCGTCCCACGGCCAGGAAACCATCATTTTGGTTTGCCCTTTTTAACCTCAATTTAAATTTTGCTTAACAGAGTTGAAAAAATAATATACACGTCACTATTTATCACTGTCTAGCTTTCTGTTTATATACTTAGTAGCGAGAAACCATCGAAAACAAAGGTTTTAATGAAAAAGTAAACAGTTTTAGAAATAGTTTGTTTCAGGCTCTGGTATTATACAGAAAGCTGAACGCAGAGGGTTTGGAACTAGAGTCCACCTCCGTCTCGTTTTTAAATGAAACCCATTTCTCAGCGTGCCCCGGGCTCTGGCTCGTGGGCAGAGCTTCAGGAGCACAAAATCTGCTCAGCAGAGCCAGCAGCACAGGCGGCACCAGGAATGCTGGGCGCCCGGAGCTGGGGGAGCGCCGCTGGCACCCGCCCCGCTCCCAGCAGCGCGGGAGGGCTGTGCTGGATCCGCACCGCGCACTGTTCCCAAACAAAGCCCTCGGCATCTGCGCCGGGGCCGTCACCAATTGCCATATGTCACTCTGCTCTGCATATGTTCGGAGGGCGCAGCCAGCGGCGCTCGCACTCTCTCCGTGTGACTCGCCGTCCCACACAAAGGGTGCCCTGGCGCGGCCGGGGCCGGTGCTCGCCCGCGGAGCAGCCGCGCTCGCCGTGCCGCGTTCTGCCACACGAGCGGCGCGGCCCCGGCCCGGCCGGATGCTCTGCAATCTGTTGCTCTGGGAGCCCGGGCCCGGCTGTCGCGATTTCCGCAGCCCGCGGGGCCACAAAGGAGCAGGCGGGAGGCGGCGGGGCCGTGCCCGGCTCGGGAGCTGCGCGGGGGCTGCGGGGCTCGGCCAGGACCGCGCACGGCGCACAAGCTGCGCGCTCCGGCGCCCGTAACTAATCCTGCCCATGCCTGAGGGAGTTTTGTTTGCGTTTGCTTCGTGCATAACTAGCACAGCCCAGCGAGTCTCTCGGACTTGCACAGCGGGAAGAAATGGGACATTTCCTTGCGTTACTTGAAGCACATCCTACACAAACAGCTGATAGAAGTGAGCTGAAGGAGTGGTACGATATTTTGCCCAAAAATAGGGCTCACTCCAAGACTTCCTTCAGAAACCCAGCATGTGCCACCCTTCAGTTCAAGCCTGGGAGGCATAAAAAGTGCCTGCACCAAGAACTTCACTCAAACAAGCCTTCAAACAGCCTTGCTGGGGATTGCAGGCTGAGCTGCTGCTCAGAGGAGCCCCAGGAAAATAAATTCCTGCTCCTTAAGGATTCGCATCCCACAGAGGCCTTCTCCAGGATGTAGTTAATGGTACCAGGGCCACCTGTTGAGCAGTGAGGATGTGATAAAGTGTTGAAGCCGGTGTCCTTTCAGATGTACCACCAACCCCACTAGCATCCATTTGGAGACTGTGGAACTGTATGTGTGTACATGGAACTGAAATTAGGTCTGGGTAGAAAGTTGTATTTTAGTATTTATTTTATTTTATTTTGTATTTTTTTTTTTAATCTGGGTAAGACAGGGTGCTCGTTTCACAGACTGTAATTCCTTATGCTAACTTCTCTCAATGCAAAGCACTTGGCCCTCTGGCCTGAAGTGTCTTTTGACATACAACTTATACAAAGCCATAAAAAAAACCCTGATACAGCAACATAATTTTATAGCATTCGCACATCTGTTTCCACTGACGGCTTTGAAGCCCAGTAAAATGGCTCAGATAGAAAAGAAAAAGAAAAATAACCACCACTGTGTTTGTAGAAATATGACTAACGCCCAGACCTGCCTGTACTTGTTAAAATGTGCTAGAATGACAGTGTTAACAGCTTGGCCAAACATCAGAAAATCACTGCTTCATCTGATGCTATTAGCTGAGTTATTCAGTAAAGGCAGAGCTGGAAAAATAGTGATGCTTCCCTGGGCCTCAGGGTGGAGAGGCAGAGAGAGCTCAGACACCTGGTGACTAAGGGATGCTGGTAAGAGCCTGGCCCCTTGCACAGGCTGCCCATGCTGCTGCCACCCTGTCCTGAGTGGCCTGGTAGCACTGGGCCTGGAAAGCTTTCTGCATCTCACCAGTCAGGAACTTGGAAGGTGTGAACATGAGGGACCCCTCCTGGAAGGCACCCCAAAAAGACCCAAAAGGACATTTTACATTTTGCTTGTGAGGCCATGCTTGGGCTGCACAAGAAATGCCCAGCGTGAGTCCCCAGCCACTGAAAATGAGCTGCATGCCTGATAATCACTTTTAAATGCCCCACTTCCCTGAGGGTGGGATTGTTCTCATACAAGTCCCCATAAGCTTTTGTGGTTTAACTTGGACAGTTTTATTTCTGCAGCACTGACACCACCAGCAGGATCTGTCTCTTTGGTGTTTATCTTTACACACCTTTGGGGGGGGGGGGAAGGAATGGATCTTTGGATTTGTGCCTCACAGTTTTCCTAAAACGCTGTGCTCTGCCTTCAGGTCACAGACCCTGTCATGCCTGTCTTCCAGTGAGGCACAGCTCCCACCTGCCTGGCTGAGAGAGGGGAGACCCACCAGGCTGTGTTTGTGCTGAATCCTGTCACCACCCAAGTGTCATCCCCTGAGCAAAAGGTGACGCAGCAGAGGGGATATGTGATAAAACCAGAGGTGCTTTACACTGCAGCTTCACCTTCCCTGGAAATGGCTCTAGGAATAAAGGACAGCGCTTCAATCAACCTTTGCCATAGGCACGTAATTCGTTATGTTCTTCATGCAAGGACACATTGAAATTCAGTTCAAAGGGAAGGGAAAACCCTTTTGCATGAAGCAGAGATCAGATTATTTGGTAAGCCCAAAAACCTTTTGAGTAATAACTTTTCTGTGGAGAGTCAGATGGTTTCTATATGCTTAGTAGTCCTAGTTTCTCTTGAACTGTGTAATTCAATTGAGGTGCTGAATTACACAGCTCAGCTTTTAAACCATCTCATCCACAGCTGCGTTCCCAGACTGGCAAAGCCACTGAGAATCCCTTGCAGGGCCAGCATCTGTGGCATTTGGCCTTGTTCTTGGAGGGGTACAGGGATAGTCTGACTAAAATTGAGGTCAGTCTCCTCCAGTGACCTACCTTCACCAGTACCTGGGAGTAAAGCTGGAGGTAAATTGACACTTTAAATTTCTTTTTATTCATAGAGGTCTCCAGGAGAGGCAGAGCCTCCGTTATTTTGTGTGCACAGGGCCAGGTGACAGAGAGTTGGGGTCAAAGCCAAAAGAGTACATGGCTTACTGTACTGGCAGTGAAGAAATACAGAGAAATAAGCAACTGACCTGAAATAGAATTAGCAGAGGTCAAGAAGTCAAGATGTTATGGTAACTGGTACAGTTTTCCCTCTTTTCAAGCAGAGACGAATGTTTAACTGATTTAGCAACAGAAAGTGACAGGGAGGATGCTGATGGTGCAGAGGAGAGCTTTGCAAGAGAATGGAAAAGACAGTGTACTGCGTTTGTTTATACTAAAAATACATATAGACAGGGGTAGCAGATACAAGCTGTTCCCAAATACCAAATTGTGTTTCTGAGCCACATGACAGCAAGAAAGAGGAGCACAAACAGGCATTTTTGTAATTTTTGTTCAGGTGAATCAAATCATTCCAATCTTGGTGCCTAATTTATGTTGATGGATGAATTTCTACTTCACGTATTCCGACTGTGCACTAGAGAAGAATGAGATGTCCAAAAATCTTACCAAAAATCTTGCCAAATCCCTTTTGTTGAGGGTCCTACTTGATATTCTCTTAATTAGGCAGGAAGGAATAAGTCCATCTCCAAAGGAGGCTCAGAAGGAGTTGCTGTGATAGTTATTCATGACGAATGTTGCAGCTCTTCTTTCTGAACACAGATCCAGAGAGAAGAGAGACAAACTTCCAGGTTTACAGCAGATCAAAGGAAGGTCAGTGGCTGGCAGGAATATGGGAGGGGGGAAGGAAGGTGAGAACTTATGAAACTCTTAAAAATCAGTGGCTGCCTCTGCCTACAGGTCAGCAGCATCTCTAAATTGGTAGTTGTTTTCTCTTCTGCTAATTAGTAGTGGCTACAGTGGAAGTGCATATTCTGTCAGCTTGAATTTAGTTAGCTGAGAAGGTAGTCTGTGCCTTTTAGGTGTTCTTTTTAGGGTAAACTCTTCCTATTGGGCATGATTCATTATCTTGGGATCCATCCTTCAATCACTTGATGTCATGGCAAATTTCCTGTATCCCAGCTGGGATCCCAAGTGTGTCCAGAAAAGCCTATTGCTTTCCAGGATATCCTAGCACTGAGGGCACACATAAACAGAGCACACCGAACAGATGGGTCGTGATTTGTTTGTACAATCTATACGTCCTATATATCTCTATGTCTCTTATTTATCTTTATATATATTTATTAATTCAAAGACCATTTACAATGATTCCCTTTATTTAAACGTCCTCTAGATTCTATCTGCTTGCTTGTGCCTCCAGGAAAATCAATCTGTGTGGGGTACTGAGCACAACTGCAATAAGTGAGAAAGAAATAAAGCAGACATGAAATACGACGGGTTCTCTCCAGAAGGGAAAGCAGAAGCCTCAAGCCAAAGTCCAAAGGTTACATACGGTGGTAATGCTCTTATCTAACCTGGTTATACCTGGTGCTTGCAGGTAAACGGATTGAGACACTCTGCAGTCATGAAATGAGCCCAGCAGGGCCTGATGAGCCTCACTGCCACCCCGTGCTCCACCTGACGCGGCAGTGCAGCAGCTCACACCACAATCCTTCAGGATACAGCTGTTGTCTTGGGCCACATGCTTTCCCTGGCCACCCCCAAATATCTGGGCCTCTTCAGTGAGGAGGAAATGTGGAGCCTTCTGGGCTCCCAGCTGAGGGACCTTGTCAGATGTTCAGATCACAAACTGGCTCTTCATGTAAGCACAAAACCCGACTTTCTTATCATATGGAGAGATAAATCCAGTTATTACAGGGAATGATACAGTCTTGAAATGGAAGGATGGAAGAATGAACATTTCCTTTAAAGGCATTTTGGCTTGTTTCTTGGTCTGACTTTCAAGCTTTTTCATTCACTTGCTGGCAGACAAGTTTCTACTCCTTTGGCTCTTGCCATGGCCTCTCTTTTCCTAGCATTTCCTATGCTGTATTTTCCTACATATTTCCCGTGTTTTCCCCCTGTGTGGGGCTGTGCACACTCTCAACACCAGGGCTGTTCCCTAGTTTTCAGCAGAGCTGAGCAGCACATGCTCTGAGTCCAGAGTTCCAGCTTCTCATCGGGTACTTTTCTAACAGCCGAACAGCATCTCTGTATTTAACCTTTGAAAAAAAAACCTAAAATGTTATACACAATTCCTCTATTTCTGTTTGTTAAAGGAACGGGGCACCCCCACCCCCCAGTGCCTGGTTGCGTGCCTGTTATTTGGGCACTCTGAGGGTGACAAAGCCAGCGATCTCCTCTGTAATCGTGACCATCTCTTACACAGAAATACCCGTCTGTCCTGTCAACGGGTGGCCGAACACGAGCTCCAGGTGACGTCTTGTTTCCTCAGCCCTGAGTGTGTGTCTGGAGGGCTGTCAGCCTCACCACTGCCCTGTTCCCCCTGTTCTGCAGACAGGAGCAGCCCCCACACGCTGTCCCAGTCAGGAGGGGCTGGTTGCTGGAGCTGACAGACACTTCACAAGTCTGTGCTGCGCGGTGCTATCTCCATGGCTTTTATTTCCTCGCTCCCTCGACTCCCATCTCCCTTCTCAGGAAACCTGTGGGCAGCCCTGCTCTTGAATTCTGCACCCCCTGCCAGATCTTTCTTACCTGTAAATCTGTCTGCTGCTGTATCCACAGCTTTCCCATGCACGGACACACCCAAGAAAGCCTAATTTGTGCAGAAACTTCTGATGCTGGCCGTGGTCACTTGCAACTATCCATCCACTCAAACACAGAGAGCTCTGCACCTGTTCCCTCAGTATTTCAGGTATTATCTGATGTTCTTCTCCCCTTCCACCACTCAGAGGTTCCCTACCAGCTTATCAGCCATATACATATTAATCTGTAATAATGAGCACCCTACAGCACCCTCTTTCCTCAGGCAGGTCCCCTGGGTTCATTCCTCTTTCTTTGATACATTTCCAGCTGTCTCCAGCTGACCAGCACTGACTTTGGCTCTGCCTTTTTAGGTGTCTGACCAGAAGTGGTGGAAAATCCTTCTCTGCAGCTCTCTGGAACAGCCTTCACCTGATCTCCTGCTTCGTCAGCTTCATCTCCAGATCATGGCTAATCCCTCTGGCTAATTGTCCCTTTCTGTTACTATTCCAGTACCTTCAAGCTAATTTCCTCCATTGTGCTTGTACTTACCCCCTTGGTGCTACAGGTTGAAGGGGTAGAGTTCTCCTCCCACCTCCTCCCCAGCTGAGAAACCACGCTGGCCTAGAGCAGGACACACAGAGAGCCTTCCTGACCACCGGTGTGTGTCCTCCCAGTGGCTCCTGAGCCCTTAGCCTTGCTGTCTCTGTGTTCCTGTTACCTTTGTACCACTTCCAGCACTGATGTTCTTAATGGGAAGATGATTTTTTTTGCATGGGAAAAAAAGAAAAGTTAAGCTGATGCCATAGCTCTGTCTGAGTGCTCTGCATGCCCTGCAGTGAAGAGGAACTGTGGAGCCCAGTGATCAAGGAATAGCCTTTCAGAGGAATTGTGGAGCCCGGTGATCAAGGAATAGCCTTTCAGAGGCCTTTCAGAGAAGGGGGCAGTTGCAGAGAAAGATTGTGCAAAAATGAGAGGGGCTGTCTAAGATCTCAAGACACCCCTCTCATGTGTTCACTGCTCACAGGACACTGTCCTCTGTTATCTGGGAGATGTGTGAGAGCAGGCCAGGAAAGCCAGGAAGTTTGGAGTTCTCTGGTTCCTGCCCCACATCTCCCCGTTCCTTCACGCCTATCCGGAGCCTATCGCTGGCGAGTCTCCGGGCGCCTCCCAGTTATTACTCACCACCACCTCCCTCCAAACAGGAGATCCCTGCAGGAGATAGGGAGTGTGAACCCTGCTGAGACTGGTGTTCTGGCTCCCACGTTATTGCTGTTAACTCTGGAGGTGAACTGCACCGTTGAGTTTCCCCCCATGGTGGTGTTCTGGCGATAAAGTTTAGATTAAACCTAGTAAAAATATAATATAGTCATAGTAAAACCAATACAGATATTTCACAAAGAAGCCATCAGATTCTCTGTGCTGTGGAATGCTGTGATACGTGTGCAGTGTGGTTGAATCTAGTCCTTCATTGCTTGAGTTTTTCATGTGGGTTCACGTTAAACCTCATGGAAAGGACAAACAATAAGAAGACCCCATTCCCCCTTTAACTAACATAAAGCTGTGTCAAAAAGGAAGTATCACAGGGAATGGTTATAACCTGGATGCTGTTCTTGTCCATTTTGCCAAGTAGGAACTTTTGCTCACTAAGAAGTTCAACGTCACAGGTGAAAGGATAAGAAAAGACAAGTATCTTGGAAAAACAATTAAATCTCTGATAACACTGCAGAGAACATATGATATAAGCTGAAAAGAATTTTTAGAAGTCTAGAAAAAGCCCCTTATTCTTTGGTCTCTGCCAACAGAAAAAAGACAGAGAAGTATCTTTAAATATGGTTAATAAACTTACCTGCTTGGGGCAGGAGAAAAAATCAGTTTGTAGTTTGTTAATCCCCTGGCAAAGCCAGCTGCTCATGCAGCTCAGTGCTCTGTTCAAACAGAGGGTAAGTTTGGAAGCTGCTGCCATAGCCTGTCTGTGCTGGAGGTCCAGAAGACAGAGCATTGAGGTGCATTGCAAGGCAAGGACTAATCCTCTCACCGACCTCTACAAGTAGGAGGAATGACAAGGGATTTATACATATTAATCACAGCTCCTGCACCTTTTTCTCTGGTGCCCTCAGCCACCATCCATAGTGGGACACTGCCTTTACAGAGTTAGGGGACAGCTGTAATGCCTAGGGCTCCAAAACTGTTCCCTGTTCCCTGTTCCCTGTTCCCTGTGTGTGTGGATGTCTCTTAAAGCTGATAAAGACGTTTAGAAGCAGATTTATGAAAAAAACATTTGTTTTTTGGCTTTCTGCTCCCATTTGATAACATCAAGGTTACACATTCATGCTCTTAGCTCTAGGATGGAGAGAGGGGCATGGAAAGCAGTATTTTTGAAATTCACCAACCAAACCTATAATGGACCCTGTGCATGCACCCAAACCCCCACATCTGCGGGAGAAGAAATCCCCAGTGCTGGGTAAATTGAGAGCAGTCACTTGCACTCCAGTGTCTTTGATTGTTTCAGATACTCTTCTGGCCATTGCTCATTTTGCTTTCTGTCTCTCCCTCTCTCCAAAATGAAGCTGAGATCATCTCCCAGGGGGGCTACAGGGTGCCTTGCTGAGGGGTTTTTGGGCTTTATTGAGTCTCTGCAATGAGGCACAAGAGAATGGAGGTCTCCAGCAGCTTAAAGAGGATATGCCCCAAACTAGAAAGGGCTAGTAAAAAGTAATGCAGGAGGGGGAAAAAAAACACCCCAAACCAAAAAGCAGCAAATTGTATTTACCTAGGTGAATGTTTGTCTGTTTTGTTGTAGTTTATATTTTACTCTGATTCTCCCGCCTTCTTCTGATGGAGATTTTTTTGATAGTGGTTGTCTTTAAACGATCCTTTTCCTCCCTTCTTCCTATTTTGTCCTGTCCTCAGCTTTTCATTTTCTTTGAGAAGCAATACCCTGCTACTCATTTTCTCCCAGTCACTTGCACTCTGGGTTTCTACAATTTTCCTTTTCCCTCCACTCCTAGTACAGTGTCTCTACCCACTCCCTCCTGCCCTTACCACCCTCTAGTGTCCCCAGCACAGCTCTAGCTCTCGGGGAACACCAGCAATCCTAGAACAACTCACAGCCATTGACCAGTTATGTGTCACACCTCCCTGCAAGGCAGGTAATTATTTATGAACATCGTTTGGGGTAACAGATTGTTCAGCTGCTCCTGCTCGAGGGGCCCCACACAACAACAGTGAGGCTGCAAGAGGTCAGGGTGAGCAGCTAGAGCTGCGTGTGGGGACTGCAGACATCTGCTGGCACATTGCTGAGCTCTGAGCCCTCCTTTTACTCGCGGGTTTGTGAGCATGAAATGTCTCCTGGATTTGTGGGGTCAAACAGGCTGTATCTTGAAAAAAAAGTTAAAATCCAGAGGAAAAATCCACGGACCACATATGGATTCTGTGCTCCACAAAATGGCACGGAGTAACTGGTCTGGCTTCTTTGTTCCCTGCTCGTGCAAACCATCCCACGCTTCGTCAGGGAGGGGCTGTGGCTCCCACTGAAACCAGCTCCTTCATAAACTGATGGTGACACTACGCGGGGACTCCCAGCCCGAAATGCTGCGTGACATTTTCCCAAAGGTGGAAGATTTATGGGTTTAACCTAAATTAATTAAGAAGCAGAACCTTAATTAAGAAGCAGGTTGCTTCTGAAACAGCTAACACACTTCAAAGGGCTGAAGCCATACACTCAATGGGAACAAAGAAGAGAAAACAGGGTCAAAACAGACCATATCTGTGCCTTGTTCTCACCCTATTCATCTTACACACGGGGGGGGTGCTTTGCTGGCATTTTAAAAATAGCAGTGGAACATCTGCCACCCAAAGGAGAACTGGGGAGTGTGGGAGGGGCGTGTGGTTTATTGAAAAGCCACCGCTCCCCCATGGAAGCAGAAGATGAGCCAGATGTACTTTTTTTTCCTCTACCAAGTCCTGGTAGTTTTCTCATTGATTTCAGTTGATCCAGGATATCCCTCTTACTCTATTTTTCTTTTTTTCCCCCCTAGCTAGGTGATTTCACTTTGTGAATGCAGGAGGCAAATTGATCCCGTTTCATCCCCTCATCTTACCAGGTACAGCTGTTAGCTGAGGGGCAGGTGGTTTAAGAAAAACAAAGACATGAGTCTCTTGAAAACATGGCACATTTTTAGGACCTCAGTTCCCACAGAGCTGGGTGTCCTGGAAGAAACGACCTCAGATAACTACTGTGCTCCTCAGTCAGTTTTAGTTGCTCAGTTAATGATGCATTTGTACCATTTATTCTGTAATATTTTGAACAGGTCATTGCTACCTCTGGAATTAAGAGAGACGGGTGGCTTTTCCCATTGTAATGGTGTGGTTCAAATGATATTTCAATAAAATCCACACTGTTTCTTTAGGAAGACACACCAGCAAGAAGTAGGATGACGGACTCTTCATTGAGCACACCAGCCTCGAGTGCCATCCCTCCTGGTTTCTGTAAATCCTGCTGGATCTCCTTTGCACCTTTAGGAAGGTACACAGGTATTGCTGCAAGTCTGGCCTTGTGCTATTTTGGAAAAGGGTTTTGAAAGCTACACCCAACATTAAGAAGAGATTGATGTAAGAGATTATGATAAATGCACAAAACACTTTCATTTTCTTTATTTTCAATCGATACTGTATGAATACAAAGTTTCTAGAAAGCTACAAAAATTCTACCACTTTATCAAGAAGGCATCAAAATGTGTCACTTTGCAAAGACATGAAAACACCTGCAGTAACCGACACAAAAATAGCATTTTTAGAGTGATGAAATAATTGCACTTAACTGTCATGGATATTAAAGTTATCACACATATGTACCGCGAAAGCTAGAATACATTTTTTTTTTTTTTACAAAGCACTTTATAAAAAAATTCTCTGCACACAAAACCTATAATTTTCATATTACTATCATACTAAAGATAAATTCACTTTAAAGCCAACACTTAAAACATTTTAAACAAAAAAAAAGGTACCAGTACCTACACACAGACAATAACAAATACAAGAATACTGTACTGCCAAGAGGTTTGACTGAAACTCCTTTTGAAAGCTTCTGCAAATATGTTAAGAAAACATTGGAGAACATTCAGTTTTTTCCAAGAGCCTTCCCTCACTGTCTAACCTAGAGGTACTTTATCATCAAAAGGCAAGTTCTACATCAAAAGTTACCAGCAGCAGTACAATATTAAAGTAACCACTGACCATATATGAATATGCTTAAGTCACAAACCCATTTTATACACATTACACAAATAAACATAAAGTGAGAATTCCATTAAGTCATTTACAAATGTGAACAAATGCACATGGCAAAAAAACCCCGAAACAAAACAAAAACCCAACCTGTTTTACATAAAATGTACTGAAGAATTAAAGGCTATTCAGGTTTTCAATGTTATAAAATTCTTTTGTCTTTTTTTTTTTTTTCAGGCACATATTGTATTTTTTGTCTGCAGTCATGAGCCTGAATTAGAGGCCCATAAAACAAAACAAAACAAAAACAAAAACACATATTCTGTAAGGAGGTAACAGGGATCCATCTCCTTTTAGTCAACTGAGTGCATTTAAGATTTAATTTACACACTAAAACTAATTACATGATCTCAGCAAGAATGACCTGAAAAGTTAAAGGATGAAGATGTCCAGAGTGTTTCTTGTACTTTGACTTATCCAGCCTCAATCTTTCTTAGGGGGCTAAACATCTCGTGATGAAAGATAAGAGGGGGAAAGGAGATCATCCTGAGCAAAGGACAAAGCCGGGCTCTACTCCACACATCCGCCGTGTGCCCGGGCACGTGTATCCTCGTGGGAAAAGGAAAGGGGGGACAACACCAGGGCTCTCAGTGTGACTGACTGAGTGCTCCAGGAAAACTCCCAGGGGAGCTGCTTCAGACAGCAGGCACGCCCCAGGACTCGCAGTGGGAAAATAAATAGATATGGATTAGCGCGTCAAATGTCGTATCTGCCTTGGACTGGCCAGTTACTTACATTCAACATTAATGTACACCCTTCATTATTCCCAATAGCCCATCCCGTGGGGTTCCACGGGAGAAGCTACTGCCAAACTGAGCTGTAGCTGTGGTGGAGAGGGAAAGTGAGAAACAGGCATTGGATCTGCAATTCCTTCAAAATAGTGGTGCAGTACCTAAACAAAATCAGTTTGGAATTCAAGTAAGTAAAACTACATTTGTTAGTAGTAATTTTTAACAGCCCCAAATGGTACCATTATGCTTGTTTGAATGAGACAGAGGTGTAGTTCATCACAAACATTGACTAGTACAGCTGAAGTGTTTGGCAACAACTGAAAAAGTATGTTCTGCTTGTGGGCCAAAAGTGTCTTTGCCCTACCTCAGTCTCATTGAGTTCAACAGGATTACTTGTCTTATAGAGGTAAGTGAGATTTAGACCTTGAAGGAATAACAAAAATAATATTTTAGAGAAAGGGAATTTGAATTATCACAATATTTACCACACAGTGTCACAATATTTCTCTATATAAAAAGTTAATCTTAGTTTTCATCAAATACTTTAAAAATCAAGTTAAAATTGTATTCACAACTATATAATCCCTCTGACAGCTTTTGGTTTTGCTGATATTTGTTCTTTCTAAAACTGTTATAATGTTGCTCCTCTTCCCATCGATTTCGGTTGTAGTGGAGAGTACGGCCCCCGTTCACAGAAGGTATCAGAAACACACACACGTTATTAAGAGGAGCTAATTTTTTGTTTGTTTGTTTTTTTTCCAAGACATCATCTGGGAGGAAAACAAAACAACCCCGTGTCTTGAGCCGTGCTGGCCAGAGTTTCTCTACCAGCACCTTCATCCACAACGCTCACACTCAACATTTCAACACTTAAACCCACACAACTGCATTTACCCTCACTATGCTCAGCTCTCCGCGTTCGTCTTGTTTTATGCATCTGACCTTCAGCGTGCACAGCTTTGTAAACAGAATCTTCTGTCTAAACAAAGAATCTTCACAGATACCAAAATATTATTAGAGGAGATCAATGAAGCCATGTTCGTCCACTGAAATTCTGTAGGATACGGGTCTCACATTATGCAGATGCGTGACTGGATGAAGAGAATATAAACGTGAATATTTTCATTTTTATATCACAGACAAATCAGTTGCTGGTTTGCAATGCTGTCAGAAATGGCAAACAGTAGGTTTTTCTTCAGCAGGCTGATCATTAGCAAAATCCCTTTGCTATGAATGGTGCTCTTTTGTGAATGGAGGCCTGTAGATTCAACTTATTCCAATAAACCAAAGGCATTACGGTGATAACTAAATATTTTTGGTCTCTCTACAAATTGTCATTATTATGGCAGCACTTTTCTAAGCTGGAATTTCAAACCAAAGGCACTTTCATGCTAGAGTGCAGAAGAGTCACAATTAATTATTTGGTCATGAAATTTAAAAAGGCAGCATTCATTAATACGATTCACTTTCCAGGGAGAGCTAGGAATCTGTAACCTTTCCTTTTGGTATAGGCATTTCACTGCAATGGGACTGACTTGTACAGACAGCTGGTTTAGACCAAGCAGTCTAAAAGAGCTATTTTCTGTGGGGAAAAATACGGATATTTTAAAAATGGAACCAATTAATAAAACAATGTGTAAAATTTAATGTTAAGAGGCTAAAGGTACTTCTAATATAATGCTAAGGCACTGCATATTGTAATGCTTTGGCAGCTCTCAATTAAAAGGTTCCTACAAAAAAGTAACAGTAACAAGATAAGTACTTCCAGCTTACAAAAGAGCTCACAGTTTACAGGCAGCCTGTTGGACTACACACCCCACACTCAACAGTTGAAGGATTAAGGCTTTTAAGAGTTAACATATACAGGGTATGGATCATTTACAGAAGTGTAAAGAAAAGACGACGGAAGTAGTTTCCCTAATATTACATATGTGAACACCAATAAACATTGTGACTGTTTATACCCTATAGTTATGGCATATGTAGTGTGCCAGATCCCATTAAAAACAAAACAAACTGTACCTGGTTTTGCAAATTGACTCACATACTTGATATGCCTCAAAGAGTTTGCTTGTTATTAAACAAACAAAAAGAAAATTAAAAAAAAAATCACCAAACCCACAATTCAAACCCTAAATAAAAGACAACTTTAGAACAAAAAACAAAAAGTAGTTTTTGACTTGTAACACCAAGTGCTTAGAATAAAGGGCTACCGTTAGGCTGTTACAATGCAGTGCTTTTCCTGATGTGATTGTTAGTGTTAAAAATGAGCGTTAAAAGAGACCTTGCCATGGACACATTTCTCTGTTCACTTCGCAGAGTATAAACTGAAAGATCATCAGCCCTAATATCCACGGCTAGACATCACAGCAACCATCCACCTCGTGGAGTCAGGTCAGGCTGAGGGACTCAAGCAGTCTCCCTTCCCCTCGGTGAGGTTTGCACCCTCCCGGAACCCGAGAGCTCAGCAGCGTTAGGGATGATGGTGGTCTGACCCACTACCTCGCCTAGGCTCTCTTCTAGCCTAGACATTTCAACAGTGGGCAATTCCAACAGAAAGGACTACGCAGGGATATAATTTAAAGAAAAAAATAAGACTTGCTTGTTTGAAGACTACAGCACTGTGCCTGGGAGTAAATTCTACGCTTGAATTGGGCATGGGAGCGTATCGTAAAGGGCAGGCAGGAGGGGCCAGCCCAACACAAACTTTGATTCAGGACTGCGAAAGACTTTCCTAAGAACTCTCTGTGCTGATAACCCATCACTGATCTTTAAGGTGGCTTGTGCTTGGTCAGGCAGCCCTCAGCCTTTCAGACAAATGTTTTGCCTGAGAACCCTCTGCTGGCCCAGCACCTGCCCAAACAACTTCTGCTTGGGCAACGAGGGGCAGCAGGAGGAGAGGAACTGAGCACCACCCTCTGTCCTGAACGGGAGGGGTGGCAGTGCTGCTCTCACGTGTGCGGACCTCAGACAATCACTCACACCCACGGCCGTGGTTCGAAGCCTTACAGTATTAAAATATCTCCAGCTGTACGTCACTTCCTGGAGTCTTCCCTGAATTTATCAGAAGGATGAATACTACCACATCCAAGAGGACAGCAGACCCCATGTGGTAGGTGTGTGTTTGTTTCGGGTAAGGTCTTTGCCAGACCTGGAGAAACAACTGGGAGAGGTGTAAGAGCACCATGATTAAGAGGAAGAGGAGAAAAAAAAAAATAAAAATTCTCCACTTTCCAATCTTTGCCTGATGTTGGTTGTGATTTTCTAGCGTCTCACAGATATTAAAGCTGCTGATCCTTTCAGAGGTGTACACACTCTTCTTTCAAACACATCAGTGTTTCGCTTTCTGATTGCGAATGCCTCGATGCTGTCGCCATGTCAGCTGTTTCCATTCACCTCTTGATTTCAGAGTTGCAAGTTTTTTGCTCAACTTATTAGAAAACGTAGTTGTCCGTATAAAACATAACCGCACACACGAGACTACATATAATGCAAGTCTAAATCTTCAGTATTTACCTACTTATTGCAAAATGAGCCATCTTTTTCATTAAATAATCAAATTTTCATATTAGTACAATACAACTTTATACTCTTTTAAAATACACTAGATATGTTAGGGGTAAGGGATGATGTTTTCTTTCTCTGCAATACCTGTTTGAAAGTTTAATGGATTAGAAGATTAGTTTTAGCGTTGAGAAAAAAATACAAAAATTTGCCTAATTTTAGGACCTGTCTGTTTCTATCAGGCATTTCTTAAGGCTATATTTTTCATTTGGTTTCAAACAGAAAAATGTTTCATTTTAAAAAATAATTTAGTGAATTACATTCGTCCATATCTTCCACCCTAATTAGTTACAAAGATAATTCTATAAAGATTATTAACTTTGTGTACTCATTTACAGTTATAGCTAAAGATTCATTTCAATTTCACTTGCATTGTAAAACAAGTATTTCGTGTTGGAAAAAAACCCAAAATAAATTCTTATAAATGCTGTCAGTTTTTCCCCATGGCAAATGCTCTGTCATACATTTTTCTATCAGAATTAAAAATAGGCCTCCACAGACAGAGGCGTTAGGTTCTTAAATACAGTCTTCCCAAAGAACTGTGGTTTACAAATTTGAAGAACACTTAGTTTTAGAAATAATTTTTACAACTGTACCAGAATTTCACAGCTACAATTATATATGAACACATTAAAAATGACTTCACTAAAACAGGATTTAGAAAAATGTGGGTGAAAGTTGGGCCAGAGGCACTGCCACTTAGTGTTGAGGTTTACAGTCTGTGTTTTGATAAAGAAGTGAAATGAAGTGTGTATATATAAATAACTGCTCAGTCCTTTACAAGCCTGTAGATGTGATGCTGTGCTCCGTGTTCGCTGTTCGACACTTCAAATACACAAGCCATGCAGAGCAGGGTTTCTTGTGTATCCCTGTTTGTCACCACCTGTGCGGGGCAAGGAAGAGGCAGACGGAGCGTTACACACCTGGAAACAGCGGGGCTGAAAGAAGAAGTGACCCGTGTCACCTCGGTCCCGCCCCAGTCCCGCGGCAGCAGCGGCGCATGGCTCTAAGAGCTTGGCTGAGGTGCCACCACAGAGCAACAGGGAAAGTAAGCTGGGCCACTGGATGAAACTGGCTGGAAGGCCACTAGACGGACCATTCTCTGTGCTCTAGGCCACCTGTTGGGCATGTGCTGCCTATTTTGCCTGCCCAAGAACGAATTAACGCCACTAACATCTGCAGCACTGTAACCGAGCCCCAGTAAGGACGCATCAGATGAACACGATGGTTCAAAGTTAATGCCTCAGGCTCTCTACAAACCCCAGATTTGAATAGAAAAAGGGAGAAGTAAGCTGAAACCTGTGGAAATTAACAAAGATGTTTGTTCACGCTCACAGCCAGCTGAGCCTTTTCATCCTGAGTGTCTATAGCGTCCAATTCCAAGAGAATTATTCTGAAGTCAGTGGGATGGTTTGTTTGGTAAGCAACATGACTAAGGGATTTGAAACTGGTTGCCAACATTACAAGCCGAGCAAGCCACCCAAAGCCTGAGAGTGTCACAGAAGTGGAAAAATAAAAAGCCAGTGCATACCAATAAAATTGTGAAGTTTTCCAAGACGCTGTTCATCATGTATTTCTCTGGTAAATGCTTCAGCTTGTGTATGAAGTTGATCATATATTCACACATTGGAGAGCGGTTTATCCTGTACACGAACCGGCCATTCTCAAACCTTGCATATTCAGTCTGAAAAAAAAACCAAAGAGCATTTAGAACGTCATCATTCAGACACAGCAAAAAAGTGACTGGTAGATCTGTTTTTCTCTTTTTTTTTGTGTAGACAGGAAAAAGAGAAAGCGGTTCTGACACAGACTCGCCTGTTTGCTGACTCCCTGCCCTAGCTATGCAATGCCTTGCTAAAAATTCAGGGGCCCTTAATTATCAAAAATTATACTACCACTGCTTGTTCTCTAACCTGCAAATTAACAAACTGAACAGATGAGGATTATAAAGTCCCAAATTGAGTAAAAATGAATTAAGCCAAAAACTATGGTAAGATGACGTTACAGGAGTTCTGAGGCACCTCTCTGCAAAGGGAACAGTAAAAATAAGTTTATATATTTATGCTTAAGTGTGCACATTAAAATGTAGCTATATTATTGCATTATTTAGTAGGCAATTTATGAATTACAGAAAGATGCAGGATTACAGCTGGAAGAAAACCAGACTGACTTAGATTGCTGACAGAGGGTAAGGCTGTGACTCTCAGACTTCTGCTGTCCAGCTACCCATTGCTCAGATGAGCTACTCAGTGGTTTATGAGGATTTTTGGCTTTCTCTAAGCTTGGAATAACAGAAATTATTAAAACCTTTTTTTACGGTCACCATGGTTAGAAAACATATTTATTAAAAGAAGGACATAAACAGTGACCAGGACATCTGTAAAGGCTCAACCTTCAGCTCTAGACTAAAATTCCCCCACAAAAACTGTTTTGTACGTGACAGATCTGGGGCTTAGTCCCCAGCTGCAATATCACTGTACAACAAACCAACCAGAGACCTGACCACACCATACAGGTCTGTGCTTAGGAATGGTAAAAGATAATTAGAGGCACGTATCCCATCACAACACCCACCTCTACTTTTTCTACTACTTGCTTTCCAAATGAGCAGACTTTGGTGGAGCAGGTGATTGTCATGTTTTCTGAGCTCTCGTACTGACTGGTGACTCCGTAAAAAGCTCCTGTATCATCTTGGATGTTGCAGTTTAAGTCAGCCTGTGAGGAAAAAGGAATGGATGGCGAAGATTTGGTTTTTCATTTGACAGTGTGAATAGCATAAGCTGTCATTAGCTCACCATTCTTTTCAGAAATAAGGGGGTGACCTTAATGGTGATGACAGTGACAGTGGAAAAAGTCTGTCAGGGAAGCAGCTGCCTAATTGTTCCAGTAAAAACCTGAGGAAATCAGCAAGTTATTCAAACTTTAAACAATAAAAGATGACCCAGTATTTCTGTGGGCTACAGGTGACGTTCGTGTCTGGCAGATAGCTGATGAAATCCCTGGAGCAAAGGAATGATCACCTGCGAGGAGCCTGACTCCAGAGCCAACCCCTCTGAAGTGAACCTGCCTGGCCATCTCAAATTCAGCCAAGCCACCCCACTCCAGAGAGGCCACAGCTCACTTTCTCCATTTCCTTTCTTAAAGCAATGAAATCCCCATGGCAGAGGGAGACAGCTGGGCAACACGGGATCGATCTCTGATAAGACTCTGCGGGGCCATATGGCATTGATTCAGCAAAATACTCGACTCCACGGAGCAGTCTGACGCAACCCCCAGGCTTCCCGTGTGCACAGAGCCGTGCCCACCACCAGCAAACACTGCTGGGAGGATTTGCTGGCTTCCAGCATTTCTCTGCAGCCTCAGTAACAATCCAGCTGCCTTTGATATGCAGCATCAGAGACCGAGACTCGCAGGATCAAGCGAGGAACAGCGCTACCTTCAATTATTCATGTCCGAATCCAAGTCCTGTGCACAGCAGGATTAATTTGGCTACAAAGCAACCACACAGGTCACCTGCTGAATCCGGCCTCCCCGGGCCTGCAGCAGTGCTGGAGCTGTTGTGCCACTCTGCTCTTTGACATCATGGATCCATTTTCAAAAGCCCTCCACTTAAAAGCACGCTAATATGGATACAGGCAGAGTCTAGGGACGTGCACAGCTGGATTTGTTGATTCAGGCATTAGCTCTGCTGACATCTTTGATGCCCAAGGAGAGAGTGGGCAGGGTTTTCCTTTTAAGTGGAAATAGCTGACCAGCTACTGCAGCATGACAGCTAAGAATCACCTGATTTTGAAAGTTATGCCGAGGTGAGCATTTTAGCAGGGAAATGAACTTCTGCAGCTGTTTCACCTGCAAGTCTAGCTCTGCCTGGTTCTATTGGTCTTATTCTACAGAAATGGAACACAAAGTACTTGACAGATACCTTCATGTTTACCCTTAGACTTTTTAAAAACCCTGTTTACAGGAATGGTTACCTATGCCCCATCCCTGGAAGTGTTCAAGGCCAGGGTGGATGGGGCTTTGAGCAACCGGGTCCCCATGACAAGAGAGTTGGAAATAGATGATGTCTAAGGCTCCTTATGACCAAACCATTCTATGATTCTAGTGTGGAGCACTCACCATAGTTCAGGTCATTTGTAACTGCTATTTAATTTTTAACTTGGCAACAACTCATTAATCCTCCTTAGTGTCTGCAGCCCTTATTTGTGGTACAGCGTTCTGAGGCAATATTCTGATAATAGCACACACTGAGCTGGTCTGTGGTACAGAGAAGACACAGGTCTAAGATTACTTGGGGCTGGCTTTGTAAATTAATCAGTGGAGCAGCCTCCTGAGGTTTGCACTCAGAAACACAAACAGCCCCACAGTCACGTATTTTGCATAAGAGGAAGAAATCCTTTAGCTGTTGCACCTTGTTTCCTGCATCTGCTTTGCGTGAGGTCAGCAGTTTATGTTTAATGTGCATCTGACGCAGGGCTGTCACAGGGAGCTGTAAGGAATTGTTCAGAGCTGGTAGTAAATAAGCAATTTGCCATCACAGCTGGCCTGCAATCGAAACGTGGCAAACATCTAAACACGGCAGCAGCCATCGGCCACGCCACCGCTGCTCCACCAGAACTTCCGAAGAATTGGGATTTCTGATAAAACAACTGCACTGCTGTCATTAATGATAATAATAATAGAAGTAACCTCTTGATATGCAATTATTCCTACCACGATTGCAGTGTTACTAGCAAAACGTTTTCTCTCCTTTCAGATATGAGCAAAATATTCGGGAAATCATAACTAAACCACCCCTCACAGTTTCACGTTGTCAAAAGGCAACTGCACAGACCTTGCTTTTCAAACTGCAATAACAAACGTTTAGAGAGTTAAAAAATGATAACTCTTTATCTGCTGCCTTCTGATTTTGAAGCCCACTGAAAAAGATGTCTAACCGTTGTATTTACATGCTGACATTTAACCTGGAAAAGCAACACATGTGGCCATCTGGCACCCTGTTGTTCAGTCCCACAGCTCTTCCAGCTCTTGCTGAAATCACCGGGAGGCCTTTGTACACAAAACACCCAGGCTGGGGCCTGATGTTTCAATGAGGAACACTTGAAACTATCACTCAGTTGTCATGATTTACTCTGATACAATCACAACATGGTTGCAGAAGTCCCATGATGATCATATAGATGAGAATTCTCTTTATTTACTTTTTTGTTCTTCCT
>VZRQ01010231.1:0-22396 GCA_013397975.1 Machaerirhynchus nigripectus | reverse complement strand
TTTTTTTTTTTTTTTTAGTCCAGCTCACAATAAAGGTGTTTTCAAGGAAGGACAGAATTCTCTTTGTAAACACTTTTCATGTTCAACTAATTACAGATTGCTGAGAGCTGAAGCTTTAAGACTGTTCAAAAAAGTCTAACACCAACATTAAAAAATCATAGGAGTTGGGAAGCAAATGCTCTTAAACGAAGGCTTCACCAAAGCCTCTTTTAGTACTGTAACAATTTTGTTTAAAGGACTTAAGTATATTATTATGGCTTAAATAGTAAGGTATTTGTCAAAACATATACATCTAAAAGCTAAATTGTATTTCTCAAACTGATGAAATTAAAAAAAATTTTTGCTGTTTTTTTCCTTCTCCAAAAGGTTATGACAAAAAAAAACAAAAAAAAAGAAAAAAAAGGCTATCTATGTGGCTGTTAGAGTTGTAGATGTGGGAATAAGGAGATGTGTTATAAATGAATGCCCTGGTATTTAGCTTTAGCTCCTTATTACTGTATTGATTCCAGGGCTTGTGTCTACATTTTAGAAGGGATGTTGGAAAATTGGAAAGTGTTCAGCAAAGAGTTACAAGGATGATTTCAGGTCTGGAAAACAGCCTTTGTAGTGAATGACTAATGAAACTCCATCTACTTACTTTTTCCAAGGGAAGTTTTTCCACAACCTTGTCAGAGCCTACAAGTTACTACATGGGGAAGAATCTTCTCCTAGATTAAATCTTGTAGAAAAGGACATTAAAAGGCAGAAAGCTAAAGCTAAGCAAAAGCAAAACGAGAAACAAGGCAGGGGCTGTTAACCCTGATGGCAATGGAATGCTGGCATAATTCTCAGATGAGGAGAAATCACCGTTACCTGGGGTCTTTTTTAACCAACTAAACATCTGACAAGGATGCTCTGGTTCGGGTAGGCTTGCTATTGTCCAAAGGCAAACATTACTTAGCAACGTTCACTGCCTGTTACATGAGAGGCAAGACTACCTAAATATAGTAACAAAACTGAAATAGAGGAATTTATCATGTTACATCTTTATCTCCTTATAATTTCCTATTTCCATGATCCCTGTGAAAAACATGACAGCAGTCAAGCCTCTGGAGTGCTGCTACCAGCTCTGGTGCATTATTTCCACAGTGCTCTGTCTCCAGTTGTTCTCCTGCATTCAGATACAGGTTGCAAGGCTTCCTGGGCTGTAAAACAGCTTTCCCTCCTGTACAGCTTCTCAGGCAGCTGTGCTCTGGGCTCCAGGCTCTGGGTCTGTGGAGCACTCTTGCTGCCTGTACAGATAAATAACTTGTTGATTGGTGACTTCAAATATATTGGCATGAGTTCAAATATTATGGCACTTCAAACATTATGGGATGATCACGTGTGATGAACAGGAGTCCATTTGCTCATTGAGCTTTAAAGATTAATACAATTTAGGGAGGAAAAAATCCCAAACCACAAATGGAATTTTAAAAAATTTTTTCTTTACTTTCAAGAGTAGAAATTTAACTTAGATTTATTTCTGAGTTTTATATTAGCTGAATGCACTTGGAGATGGAAGAGGCACTCAGCTTTCTGGCACCCTATCTCCAGTGTAAGAGCATGATTAATTCATTAATAAAGCAGAGCTTGTCAATGGGTAGCACTGGAAATATTACATATTAAGAGCACCAAGTGTTTGAGACACTGAATGGAGAAACCTGTGCCAGTGTGCTGGAGGAAACACCCAAACAGAGCTGCAACTGAAATAAAGAGTAAAAATAAATTTAAAAACCATCTTCCCATTCTTTTCCCTAGAGCTCTGGGGCTCTGTGCTACAGGCAGGGGCAGAGGGTAGAACGCTCATGTAATAATAACAGCTTTGGCTACCAAAAAAGCAACCCCAGCAAAAATTGCTGAGAAGAGTCTAAATCCTTCCTGCTGAGTAGAAGGAAAACAGCACCTACTGGAAACAGTGGGATTTGTGGAGGGCCAGAAGAGCTTGCACTGGCACTCAGCAGTTAACATTAGGCACGTAAGGTCACTTATTAACAACATATAGGTTTGAGCAAGTGCTGACTGCGGGGAGGTGCGTTACTCATAGACCGCATCGTGCCTCCCCTCCTCCTCTGCAAAGCGCCACCAAAGAGCAGGGATTCCAAATTGTGAAGCAATTTTTTCCAGCAGGAGCATCTGGGCCGTTGGCATGTTGCTGAGCAGCTCAGGAATTGTGTCCAGGTCTGCCACATGGTTGGCCTTGTGATGGACAGGCCAAGCTGCTCCGGCTTCCCAGCCCCTTCCACTCATTATCCAGCCCCAGCATCAGCCTGCACAGGGGTCCTCCTCAGCACGAGAGGGCTGTGGTGGGGAAAAGCAAATGGATGTCTGCTTTCTTCCATACCTAATTTGTTTTGCATACATTTGCATGCTGGCCATAGAGCCATTCATATGACGGGTCCCATTTGTGAGCTGCAGATCATTTCCAGTCAAGCTGGCGAGTGTGTGTGTGTCTGTGTGTGTGTGTGTGTGGAGGGAACTCCAAGATCCTGGATTATGCAATATAAATTACATGTAAAAATAGAAAGAAAATAAAAAAACCCAACCCCAAAAAAAGGCAGTAGCCGCAATTGTGCGTGAGTGAATGAAGGGCACAAAGAATCTCTGCACCTTTTTAGAGGGCTGGAGGCACATGGGGATAAATTCAGGAGGGGGTGGGAGGAGACCACAGGCACAAGCCGTTTCTGAGCACTGATTACATGGGTAAATTGTTTGTTCCAGTGTATCACAAAGAGAAGGAGCATTATTTTTCATGCCACAGCTGTTTTGAATAAGAATAGGAATAAACTTAACTATCCTCCTCATGTTACTTACCACTAATTATGGCATATATTTACATCTATAAAACAGTGAAATTTTGGGAGACATAATTTAATGCCCCTTTATTGTGTAGATTCCTTTATTTCCATCCCACATTTGAATTTCAAAAATGTTTAGGACTTCAAAGCATCTTTAAAAGCTTGCCCTAATTATAATATGCATTACTTTCTAAAACTCCTAGTTTGCATTGCAGATTCCTGCAAATAGAGGCATTCATTTTAAACATCAATTAATATCATCCACGTATCTTCAGATGGGTTTGGCTCTTTGTTTCAGAGTTGCAGTGAGCTCTGACTAAGCTTTTCTCAGTTAGAAGAATAGTTCAAGCTACTGCAAACATTTAAAATTAAGCCAGTGGATGAGATCCATAGAAAGCCCGACAGGCCAACATTAATTTTTATCAGTTGTTTTTTCCCTATGTCACCAACGAGAAAACATCCCTCTTCCTTTCAGAAATACTTTCTTCCCAAATCTGTCCCTGTAGCAGCAGAAATCAGTTCAGGTTGGCACAGAGCATTTGGCAGTGTGAGAGACACAGAATCCCAGCACGTTACTGCAAGGTGTGCTCACACCAGCACTGAGGATCCCAATGGGCGCAGGACCCACTGCACAGTGCTGTAGCTTACATGGAAAAGTCATGCAAAATTGGCCTCAAAATTTACATTTGGGGGCTGAGGTAAAACCTGAGAGCGAAATAACAAACCTACAGCAGCAGAATTCAGTCTAGGAGGCCTAAGTGTATTGTTTAGAATGAGAGAATTTAAGAATAGTAGTGAGCAATCAATCAGTGGGAGAAGCGTTAGATGTGAACGTGAGTAGAACTTCAACCAATAAAAGAAACCAGTACAGGCACCCTGTGTTGACTTAGCTTTTGGACAGGCAAATTGGAACTTCAAAGAGCAGAAAACTTCGGGCCTATTCCCAAGTCACAAAACCAGTTTAAATACAAACCAACCACCAGGAACATTGACCCTACTCAGATTAAGGTTAGATGGCACGAACCGTACCTGCTTGTTTTACACAGATTGGGCTTAGCCCCATAAGGTGAGAGAAGCAGGATTGTGCACTCAACCTGCAGCCAGGAAAAGGTTTCCCCTGCAGATATTCTCCAGCCTTCCCTGAATTCTGCATCAGTGTTCTAGGACAGCTTTTACATTTATTTAGGACCATTTATTACTGTTTTAATTCCATAGCCCTGTAACCCCCAGGTTCATATCCCTGTCACACAAACTTCCTGTGCTGCATCATTAGGACATTGTTCCTTATTTACACCATACCAAGCAAAACTCCCTCTATCACTGTAAAAGTCTGTCTTCTGTGGCAATTTCCCTGAACTCTGTGGTTCCCAGTGGCTGCCTGGGATAAAGCAGAGGAACAGAGTCACTGCATTCTGGGTGCGAGACAAGGACCAGGGAATTGCCTCGCAGGGCTGCAAGGTTGGTTGTTTGAGGTGGTGTAGGAGGAGGAGGCTCTTCCTTTTGTAACTCCTGCACTGTTAGGTACGAAGAGGCCCAAAAGTGTGACATCCAGATGTGTCACCAGGACCGGGGCCAGAAGCTCATCCATTCCCAACATCAGGTTGTGTTTCCCATGAGATACAATCTGCATGAACCAATAAAGCTCTGCAAAGCAAAGCAAACTTTGCTTTGTACTCTATCCCGGTGCTGCCTTGCTAAGTCAACTCCACAACTGCCAAATGTCTTCTTTGCAAGATCTCAGACCTTTCCCTCCCACTTTTTTTGTAATCAAACCTTATTACCAAAACCAGGACAACAGGGAAAACTGTGCTGCTGAGCAGCCTGAAGCAGAACTTCAATGGGAAAGAGCCAGAGTATTCTTTCCAGCTACCAGAGCTCAGCTGCTTTCTGCCTTAGTCATCCTCAGCACAAGTACTCATCTGTGGTCTTCCTGTTTCCCATATATCCATTCCACAGCACATTTAATGTTTAAACAAAATGCCCTTTGTGCTGCCTCCAGTGACATGCTGCCTTCCCTTAAATCCATTTGCAGGGTCACCATCCCTTCTGGAATCAAATCCTCACCTCCACTTTCAAGCTTCTCACGTCATGACACGCTCCCGCTTCCCTTTCCTGGCTTGCCTTGACTTCTTTCATCCAGACCCTGTTTTTCTTTCACTGATTCTCCTCAGAGTGCTTTCACACCTGTACTTATTTGCCCAACCAAAATTCACGTTCCTCTTTTACCCACCAAAACAAGGACTGCCACCATCACCTAGGATGCAGTAGCTTACAGTGCTGAGCAAATGATCGGTGGCTACATGATAATAAAGGAGGAAGGCAACAGAAAGGATGGGAAGGGGGAAATGGGAAAATAATCAGTGAGACAGACTACTGGGACTAAGCAATAACCACACATCATGGACAGAACTTGGGAGGAGGTGAACTTACAGAGTAGGAGGAGGTAGCAGATGATGAGAGAGTGGATACTTATTTAGAACTGGATACTTAATTCAACCAAAACTAATCTATTTTCATATGAGTAAGTTTGAGGTTACCTATAGGGTCAAAAACATTGTCAGCAACCTGTGCCAGCTTTACCCTGGTGATATTTATGACTGTTTAAAACAGTTTTTCAACACACCTCATAAAAATGGGAACAGCATCCTTTTTTTCTGACAAAATTCCCGACTGGGGTGAAAGAAATAAAGGACAGTGAGCTGACAGTTTAGGATCTAATTCTCATGACTAATTAGACAGCTTTCTTCTGTTTTTCCTATACATATTCCTACATATGTTTAGGACTGGGGGCCACTGATGTGAAGTTTATTCCTAGAAGAATATTCATCATGACTCTTGCAACACTCAAATATTACCCCAGGCACCCTCTCTCCACCTCACTCACTTGATGACAGAGAAAATCCACTGGTCTATTTTAAGACCATGGCTCAGGAAAGTGTTCTCACCCCATTTTTAATGTATAATTCAGAAGGATGTTAGCACTGTATGTTTTTTAATCTCTAAGCTAATACAGCACACAATTGTATTAAAAGGCCATTATGTTGGAAGGCACGGTGAGGTTAGGAAATGTTGGATTGAAGTTGCCTGCACATCCTGACTGCTGAACTGTATCATGTCACAGGCTTCAGCTACACAACTGCACACTCGCCCTCCGAGCAGCTACACAGCGTTTCTCTGTCTTTCTTTGTTCACTGCGGCCCAGTCCCTGTTTCCTGAACACTACTCAGATCCCGTGCTGAACACAGAATTATGCATTTTATAGAGGCTCTTTTCAGGGCATCACCTTGAGACCTTTTAAACAGCCATGAGTCTGATTTGTCAGTGACCACCTGGGGTGAAGGGGTGGTATCACCCCCACGTTACAGATGTGGGACTGGGGCAGGAGTGCTAAAGGTGTGCACTGCTTGGAGGAGACACAGCAGAGAAGGCTGGCACTGGAGTTTTCAAAGTCAGGAGCATAACACAGACCTCAGTGATCCAAAGAAGGTCTCTACTGGCTTTAGGTATACCTTTGAGCATTCAGCATGCCTGAAAATCAATTTCCACATGGAGAAAAAGCAGAACATACAACACATCAATTACCATATCACAAATCTCTGCTGTGTCCACGTCTAGTACAAAGTCTGAGGCTTATCATTCTCTGTGGGAAATGAGAACAGGCATGTGAGGTGACATTGATTTTTGCCAGTGGGTTTTGCAAGTATTTATTATGCAGAGTGGATTGGTGAGATGATGGTCCTCAGCTGAAGCTAAATTTCACAAGGAAACATATTTAGTGGTCACAGACCCTTAACTCTGAGCTCCGTTCCTCTGCAGCCAGATTTCTTCTGCCATTTTGTTGGTCCTGTTCCCCCCTCTCACACACCTGTTTCTGCTGTATGACTTAATCCCTGTGTTTCCCTGCAGGCTCCTTATCCCAAATGCTCCCTCTTCCCACTGCCTCCCTCTTTTTGACCCCACATTCTCACCTGCCTGTTCCAGGCCACTGGTGCCCACTGTGTTTCAGCTCCCACTCCTCTGCTGTCTCCTCTTTCTGGCCTCTTTGCTCAGCCAGCCCTCAAATACTTGGTCTATAGCTCCCAGGCCCAGTTTTAAGCCCCATTAATTTCTCAATGGGTTTCTTCTGCAGTCCAGCACAGCTCCTGCTGAGTGGTTTAGCCCTTCTGCACCCAGATCTGAGAAAAAAGAATCTCCCTCATTCCAGTTTCCATTTCTAAATCTAGTGCCACAGAAACTCTTGGAAGGATATGAAGCCTGGGGGATTTACAAGGTGCAGAGTATTTCAAATCCCATAGATAAATGCCAGGAAATCTGATCATAAGCACTGGTTCCAGATCCACCTTTTCTGGTTTCAGCCTCAACCTGTCCATCCTGTAATTAAACCCTGACTATGCCCCTTTTACTGAGGTTTTAAAAGAAAAATTTAAAATGCTTAGATGATAACTGATGCTATGAAAAGAGAGTATACCACAAAAAAGTACCCCAACGAATTAGTGAGTATAAAAAGCTTTAGTATAAGCATGAGGTTCAGCCTACATATTTGCTGATACTTTTGGGTGAACCTTTTAGCAGTTTAGTGGTGGACTTGACTAATGGTTGGACTCAATGATCCCAGAGGCCTTTTCCAACCTAAATGATTTTATTATTTTATGTATATCGCTAACAGGAGATTTTGTAAATACAATAAGAAAAACCTGACATATCAGTGAAATTTATCATGATTAGATCAATACACAGCATCCCAGCCCTCCTTTCTAATTATTTTTTCCACCCTTGCTCTGATATGATACATTTTGGAGCAGAGTCCTGTGGCTGACTAACAAAAAGGCAAGGAGAAATGTGCTTCAAGAAAACCCCAGGCACCCTCCCAGGCTCACAGTTCTCTCAGTTCCCATCCTGCTTGGTCCTCTCTGCACAAGCACGGGCTGATGGCAGGACTGATCCTCGCACTACTTGCACTTGGCAGAAGTTGCACCTTGGAAACACTCAAAAGCAGGCTCCATTCCCGTGCCTTCCCTGCTTTTCCCTGGACCACTAGATGGCAGTTCCCCATCTCCAAACGGGGGCTCTCGGTACCTGTTGGCTCCTGCCCAGCAGCTGCAGAGCCAGGCAGAGCTGAGGCACATCTGCCTCTGCTGCTCTGGCTTCTGGGGGGCTGTCAGCAGCAGTGGCCCCGGGCCAGCGTCCCACCTGAAGGGCGAACAGCTCTGCACTCGTGCATGACAACAGAGGGAACTTCCACAGGCACCCCAAGGGTGCTGGACGCCACACGCAGCCCTCGCCGACAGGAGAGGTCCTCCTCGTCTTACTCACCCAGAATTTTACGAGGAAGAAAGCGTTTTGAGGCCCCTTCCCAAAGAGTTCCTTCAGACCGCCCTTCTTTTCAGGGAATTTGTCATAAATCTGACGAATGTCCACCGACTCGAGCAGCGGGTCACTGTAAGAATGGTTGGCATGTCCAATGTGCACGAAGAGGTGTTTATTGTACTGCAAGGAAGAAACAGGAGAATCAGTGCTGTGGGAGAAGAACAGAGGGTTGCTGTGGGAGAAGAACAGAGGGTTGTTGCGGCAGGGGGCTGCGCTTTGATGGATTAAATGACGCGCACATCGCTCCTGGGACTGGGATTTTCTGCAGTATGGTTTCCATGAACAACTTCACTGACTGTGTCACACACCCTTGTGAACGAGGGTCAACATCAAAACAACCTGTGTCCCCACTGCAAACCCCAAAGCACGGGCCTCTGCAAGCGGGTAATTTACACTGCAAGACCCAGTGGCAGCACGGTGATAAAGAGCCCTTCACTGAGCATAAAAAGATGAATGTGCTCAGGAGAAAAGCCTATTTCTACTCCTTTAAACAGTGCTTTTTAATGTCCTGTGTCCTCAGAGCCTGAATTTCTGCTCGTGCCACAGAGCCCACTCATGCACACCGCCTGCTTGTCTATCAAAAAGCCCCAAACCTCTATCTGTAGCACATCTCAGCTAAAAGAGATGGAAGGGATTTCCTTTTGTGATGACAGTAACAAGAAGGCCAGTTACTCTGTGCTGCTGTTCCCACAGACACTGTCCTCACTGCGTGTCCTCCTGTATTTCGACCCATGTAATATTAAAGAGCCCAACTTTTCCCCCTTCCCTCGGGAGCCAGCTCTGTAGCTGACCGTCCCTGCCAAAACACATTCAGCTTCAATTTCTTATTTCTTAACTGCATCCCATCACACCTCATTATAATCACAGGAATCACCTCGGCGGTGCCTTTCCTGCCTGGGGGAAATCCTTGGCCCAGTGAAGTGCACTCCTAAGGAGTCCAATATGATCTTTTAGGGGCTGCCATTTCTCCAGGAGAACCTTTCAGCACCCGAAATGAACGTGGAGGGATGAACAACAAAGACCCTCCACCCCAGGGTCATGAGAGCAGAGTGCAGGAGCTCCAGAGTGGCAGGATTAAACACTGGGGGTTTTCACCACGCAGATCACAAAACGTTTTGCTAACTCAGTTAAGGGAAAGCTGATATGCAGTCAATGAACACTAGAAAACCCTGTCACATTGAACAGATGCTGTATATAAGGAGCAATTCCCAAAAGCTAGGCACAAATAAAATATTTAAAACCCCAAAGCAAACCTCATTTAAGCTATTTTGTTTACAATGTACCTGCTGAATGAACAAATTGAAGTGACAAATCTAAATGAATTGGGCAACCACTCAGAGCCTTCCTTCGGTGTGAGCAGAGTCTTCCCTAGCAGATGTCCAAAACTCTGGGGAAAAGGAAATGGACTGGCTAGATTTCTGCACTTAGGAAATGAAATTGAAATCTATTAAAAAATCATCTAGCACAGAGAAATCTGAATTTAGAACCAGAGAACACTCATCTGGGTATGAGGCCAAAAATGAGATACAGCCCATGTTTCTTTGCAGGGTTGTATTTCTTTCTAAATTTTGTGGAAGGAAAAAGGAAAGCATAACATCTTATTAAGGCATTTGCACAAGCAAAAAAATTTGGGGATTGCTTCCTCTCAGTCTTGTCTGCTGGAGTCATTCCAGGTTGTATAAATAACCAAATTTTTTTGAAACAGAATTGAGGGCTCAGATTCTCCTGTAAATTCTCCTCCTCCCCAAAAGAGTGTCTCTCTCCCAGCCCGGCCATGGCCATGGGGGGAAGGGGGAAGGGAGAGCTGTATTTTACAGTTTGGCCACTGCAAACTCCCAGGACAATTCACACACTGCACCTTATTCTGCAAGCCAGGCAATTGCTCAGTACCCAAACTTCAGTAACAGCAAACACATTTATAGGGACATGGAGCGTGAAGTCCTAATACTCTTTAAATATAAAAGCAAAGTTGGAGGCAGCTGCAAAGCTGCCACAGTTGTCTGCAGAGCTCGCCAAAGCACCAGATGCTGCTGCAGCAAAATTTCTGAGCGGGTACAGTAGGACAGATGGTATGACATCACCTGACAACATTCTTAGGACAGAAAATGTTTATTTTGATATTGCAATGTGTGATTATTTTCTCCTTATGTTGCTGCAATTCCTATGCTAAGTGCAATCATTACTGAGCTAATTAGACATGGCATATTTCTGAGAACTAACAAACGATAATGCAATATTGGAGCGGGGTAAATGGATACTGAAATGGTCCCTGCCGCTTTTAGACGAACACGCTCCATGACAGGAACTGATGCACAGATAAAGGCAAAGGAGCAAAGTTTTATGCCTATATTTTCGAGCCCATTAGTGTCTGAAAAGCTTAAAAACATCCTCATTATATTGAGAATTCGCTGTTGATTTAGACTGAGTATTCCAGAGTCATTGAAGTACATTAGTTGCTGAGGAATTTACTCACGCAAGAGCATTTAAAGGATTTGCATCTGGCATCAGGGCAATAATGTGCTTTAGATGCCATAAACCACCACAAGTCAAATCCTGTATTTTCTAAGCACACAAGTACACAAAAATAGCAGGAACATTTTCAGCTCTGTCTTCTGTGTCTGCATTACACAACATGCCCTGGAGATGGCCGCCTCTTAAAGCTGAGCTCCTTCCCTTAAAAAAATTCTAACTATCCAAAGAATGCAGTAAAGCCATGAAATATGACTGTTGTCAAATAATACCACGAGAAAAATTATAATCCACTTAGGAATCTAAAAGAACCAAGACAAATTGCCAATGGCAGGGGATGCAAGCATTTAGGCTGGTGCAGAACAAAGACAAACCACCTACATCTGCTTTATCAGCCAGCACATGTATTTGTAACAGCTCCTCACCAATTTTGGACTTATATTCTGACACAACCATACAGACCAGCACGTGGGGGGGTGAATGGCTCCCCATCCAGAGGGCGATGTAGATGCTGAGCAAGGTGGAAGGCAGGCAGCCTGAGAGGGAGCAGCTGTTTCTGTGGGAATGATCTTGCTCACGGGCACAGCACCCTGAGTGCAAGGGTGCTGCACCCTCCTGCTGCACCCAGCCGGGACTGAACCCTCCCAAACCCCACCGACACAGCTGGGAGTCACCTGCCTGAGCAGTGACTGTGCTTCAGGGGGGAACAGGAGCCAGGTGGGGTGGGCTGACTGGAACCCAGGCACTGGGGCATCAGCAGTCGGTGTGCGGCTCTAACCCGCACCCTGCCCAGCCTCAGCCCTGCTGCCTCGCTGTATCTCGTAAATCTGAAACTCTTTAATTTCCTGCTGATGTAAGAAAATCACTTGGTCTGCCAACAACTTTTCTTATTTCTACCAAAACACTAGTAACGGAATATTTAATTACTGCTGCTGTTGTCCTCCGCTGAAGCAGACTGGGAGTTATAAACACTACATTTTAGTGCTGTAACTGGAGTCTGTACCAACTCCTGTTCTTAAGATTTTTAACACTTTCCTGTGCAATGTTAATTGAACTTTCTGTGCTGTATGCTATGATACAGCTGCGTGGGCAACCTGGTCTTTCATGGATCTCTATGCATTCAAACTCCTGCCTGGACCTGCACAGGGATTGAATCAGAAATGCAAAGTAAAAGAGGATTTTGGGCAACTTTATGGTTGCAGAAGTGGAGAGGTAGGTGATGAGGGAGGGCAGTTTCCTGACACCTTAATGTTGCCCAGCACTTCCCAGCTGGTGCCACAGCAGTCCCAGTGTGAAACCAGGACTTGCTGGTTGGGCAAGGTGCTTACACAATGTTTCCATCAGCTTTTCTGCAACAGAGAAGATGCATCCTTCAGTTCTGGCCTGTCTGATTTAAGACCCTTCGGTCTCAGTTCCAGAAGTGCTGAGTGCTCAGATGGCAAAATTATGCCTGACTATAGGAAGCTCTCAATAACGTTAAGTATTCTGCAAAATCAGGCTCATGACAAATCAAAGGGGACCCTCAAAATCAGAGGCCCATTCATTCTTTTGCACCTGAACTTCTTGGTTTGTCAATTGTGAGTAATAATGCTCCTTCATCTAAAGCGACTGCACTAGTACATCTGTGAAATGCAAATGGAGGGAATTATTAATTCCATTTGGAAGGGAGGTTAGACAGTGCACAGCGAGCAGGGCACGGGGCCACGCATTTCAACAGCAGAAGAAAACAAACTACTGAATAGTTGCTTATCAAAGAAGGGCCATCTACATCTCCACTGAATGCGGCAGAGGAACAAATAAACACGTGAGCATGTCATTATCTGCTCTCTGCAGAGCAGGCGCAGGGGGATATTTCCCAACTTCTGAGAGCCTGGCTCTGCAGCCGAGCCAAGCAGTTTTGGGGTGGGTGTAGGGGCGGGGGAAGCTGTTGGACGAGTTGGGGAGATGCGGGGCAGAGGCACAGGCAGGTGCAAAACCCTTGGGGCGAGTCAGGACGGATGCTTGGGGCAGGCAGAGTGGGGAATTCACAGCTGCAGCCCACCACAGCCACAGCCCACCCCACGAGTGCCCTGCACCTTCCATTCCGCTGGGAAATTTCCCTAGCAGAGGTGGGATTTGAGAACAGGAAGAGAGCTGCATGAAGGCAGCAGGGAGAGCACAGCCAGGCCCCCGCAGCTTTCCACCCGTGGGCTGACTTTGGGGGATAAGTGGTGCTGGTCCCCCAAAACACCTAACCACGTTCTGGCCCCAGGACCCTCCCTGGGAAGTCCCTGTCCTGGCACAGCTGGGCTGGGGAGGCTGGCCTGGGGTTCCCATCATGTTTCCATGGGGTTTCCTGGGAATCCTGCTGGATGGGAAGTCTGCTGCCATGCCACAGTTTCAAGACTGGAGCCTGTGTCAATACCGGACCTCTTTAAAGTGCTTTCTTGGCACTTCTAACTATGGACACTGGAAAATGAACATTTCACAGATTATGACATTTGCATCCCAGGGCCAACATGCAGCTCTCCAGCACAGCCTGGATAATATAATAAAAATAAATGAGCCTTGTGTTTAGCAAAACTTTTTCTGATTCCAGATTGAAAGACCTCAAATCCCGAGTCTGTGGCTCCGAGACATTCATCCTAATGTGAGTTTGCTTTCTTGTCCTTTCACATCACAAAGACACTAAACCAAGGACTTCCTTGTGAGTGAAATGCTGAACTGCTTTTTATACTGTTTACAGGGAGTACAGAAAGGATAAACAATCCTTGCAACAATGGATATTGTTCAAGGATGGAGGGCTTCTTTTGAAAAGATCTCATTTATTTTTCATCACTTAGGTGGTTTGATTAACTTTGGTGAATTTTACTGCATTTGGCTAATGATGGCAGGCTGTTTTTATGGCCCTTGAGCAATTGCTTTCCCTTTCTGGTTCTCAGGCACAATTCTCCCCGGGCTCACAAAGTCCTTTTACAACAACAATAAAACCTGAATTAAAACATAAAGAATGTTTTATTTCTTCACCACTTTTTAAAATACATTTTGAAATTTGGACCCAACACAATCTGACAGTTTGGATGGGCGGACTAATACTGAAAATGTCCATCAGCCATGTTCTTTATAGCCCTATATATAGATATTTTAAATGTAAAGCTGTCTGAAGTGCTCACAGTTTAAGTAAATGTGACAGCAAGAGCGAGAAACCTCGAAAAGGAAGAGAAGAAAGGGCTTTTTTTTTGGGTGGTGATAGGGTTTTTTCTCTGATTGAAAATCAAGCTTATACATTGAAAATCAAGAATATACATGTATATATTATATATATGTATAAGAATTTGAATTATTCTCATTTCAGTTACAGTCTTTGAATTTTATATCTCTTTGTGTAGCAGTCAATTGTTTAGGTCCTTTCTAATCTGCTTGGATGCCCAGTTTATATTTGTTAGGGAACATGGGATTACTTGGTTTAAGTATTTGTCCTGAACTTTCACAGAACCACTGCAATAAAAATGGAAAGCCCCCATTAAGGAAAACCTGTCTTGGAAGCAACAGATGGGCACATAAACTGCTTCATCTGCTGAGAACAGGGTTATATAGGGCAGGCAATAATCAAAGGTAACTGAAGTGCTGCTGCTTGGACCTGCGAGGGCAACTTCCATGCACCATTTAGGAACAGCACTTCAGCACAAAATGCCACAAAAGGAAAATACAGCTTGGCATTTGTAAACCGAATTGATTTTCATGTAAAAGGAGGAGCAATTTTACCTGTCCTCAGCTGCAGAGTCAGTATTCCAATATTCTGCAACTGTGCCATCTTGTGCTCCCCAGACTATCTTCTGCCATGCAGAGTTACAGTGAGGGTTGCTTATTGTTTCCTTTCTATATTTTTCTCTTTTGTAAATGGAACAATTTCGTGTCTAGACGAGGAAAAAGATCAACAGCCACCCACAAGTGAGAGGACTCTACGGAGCAGATTTCCAGCCCTCCAGAATGGCCACTCTAAACTGCCTGGCATTGAGCAGCTTTTGTATTTTTAAACACCAGTGGCCATTGGAAGAGCCACAGAAATGCTGAAGGCCCCACTCCTACCAGGAATTCCCTGCAGGTGGACCTTTGTGCCCACACACAGCCCCACAGCAGGTGCTGGGAGTCACCACGGCTGACAAACCTCAATTTCTAATTTCTGTACAGGAATATGGACTGAAGGGGCCTGCCAGGATCAAGTCCTGTCCCCAGATGCCACGCCAAACATGCCTTTTTCACTAAACGTCCAGGTTACATTTTAAGGTGGAATTGATCTATTTGCCCCCACTACTATGAGGTTTTCTGGCCTGATTTGGTGTTGGGGGAGAGAGGGAGGAAGGGTCATCTTTTTTTAATAAAATGTTGGAAGGACATTTGATCAAGATATTATTTTAGGTCATTTTCTGTGAGAAGTCAGCAGTGTAATGAATACATAACTGTCCTTTTTCAGAGGATACATGAGAACTCCTACACACCTCTCCTGGAGCAGCACATAAATACGTTCATTTCTGAGGTCAGCAAAGGCACAAAGGAGGTGCTGCAATCACAGCACGTGCCTACATGACTTCATGTGCACATTGTGCAAGCACACGCATCACCCGCCTTGCTGATTTTATTTGGAAAGGAACAAAACCCCCTCCTTTCTGTGCTGTGCAAACCGTACCTGCAATGGAACGTCTCACCCACACAAAGAAAGGTGTGCAAAGCTGCAGACAGAATTCACATTTTCTGCAGTGGCACTACGTGAGGCTGCAGGTTTGCTCTCACCTCCGAGGAGAACTCTTAGTGCTTGTTGGAGAGACCTGTGCACTGGGGACAGGGCAGGCTGGCAGGAGGCACGGAGCTGTCCCTGCACTCCAGTGCCTCTGCCCAGTGCCTCTCCAGCCCACACCCTGCTCCCTTTGCCCTGGGAACTGGTCACACTGCCTTGGGGTTTTTTTTCTACGCCCTTGAGTAAGATCCAAACCATCAAATTTGCTTAACTGGATCTAAGCAACACTTCCCCTTCTCCTGACACCCTTTTCCCAGGCAGTGCTGCCAACACACTGCCATGGGTGCTCATCCTTTGGCTCCCCGTGGCACCTGCCTGTGTGGTGCAGGCTGTCCCCAACACAGAGCACTGTCCCCCTGCACTCGCAGTGTGGATGCAAGACTGAACTAAACTGGCAATTGACTTTTCCTGGAGTCTCAGTTTTGCAATGCTACAGCACACAAGTAACTGCTTTCTCTAAAACAAGTCTGGGTAGTGTGGTGCTCTTGCTTGTCCTGTAAACCTCCCGCACAAATGCATTTAAAAGGTGGGTTTCTCAGCAGCCTTCTTGCAAGCTGGGACAAGATCCAGTGGGTCTCTGCACCCTCAGGAATTCCAAATAATATTAGTTTACTCTAAAGAAGGCTTTGCAGCACTTGTGGGGCCATCCTGGGTGAGCGTGCTTCTGTTCAGACCTCCACTCTCCCTGAAATGCCAAAGCTTCTCAGTTGCTCAGCCCGTTTGCTCCCTTTTACACAAAACCCCACAGACACAGAGGCACGGCACCATATTAGCCCATGGGTTTTTTAATAGGTTTATGTTATAAAAACCCATGGAAAAGGGATAGCTAGGTGGCATAGTGGCAAAACATCCAATCAGACTGCACTGAAATGCAATTTCATTCACACAGCGAGAGCAAGGCTGAGCGGCCACATCCTGTTTTCCCGGTAACCTGGAGGCACACACACACGTCCTGGCGCGGAGCAGGCTGGAGATGGCAGAGCCCATAAATCAGCAGGACACCTTACACGGGGTCAGCAAGCCAAGGGCTGGGAAATCTGTACACGGCTAAGGGTGACTGATGGGAAAACCTGGATGCTGCGCTTCGGCAAGCCGAAATACGAACTGCTGCCGGGATGAACTCGGGGCTTGGGGTGCAGGAGGCGTTCCGGAGTGGTCTGGAGGACACCAGGGTGAAGCCCACCAGAGCCAGGATTGCCATGAGACTGTGGGAAAGCAAAGGGATTCCAGGGAAACCATGAATGCCCAACAGTCAGGTAAATGCTGAGAGAACCGTACCTGCTGCCAAACACTTCCAGCACCTCAGAGCTAATTCAGCCTGGCAAAGTGTGGCATTTAGCAAACCAACACACAGCCACGTGGTTGGTATATGAATAGCTGAGATATGGTGTATTTTCCCTGCGGTGTTTCTCTGCCAGGAGCATTCCTCTGTTGTAAGGTTTCTGGGCTATGTCTCCAATCCCCATTGTGCAGGGTAAACACTCCTTGGATAACACCCCTGGCCAGAGCCCATAAATGCTATGGTTTCCAGTGCTGGATTATAAAAAGAACATGATAGCTTCTCTCTTCTCCAGGCTACTGTATTTTACCAGGAATCTGAACAAGAATGGCCTGTCCATATCACCCATTCAGGACAGTATTTGCTTTTCAGAAATTATCTCAGAAAGAATTCTCAGGTTCGAGCTGAAAGAAGTTCTTTCAATTTATTTGTGATGCAGTAGAATCAGTGCTAGGCTACCAAAAAATGTTCTTGGTAAATATATGGTGATTAATGTCAAGGTTCAAGGCTTACTGGAGTAAATGAAACATTACAGCCAGCTTCAGAAATTACCCTTGCAGGTATAGTATGCAGACTGAAAATCAAAAGAAAACTAAAAACTTCATTAAAAAAAAAAAAAAGAAAAATCCAATCTGCAATATGCACACTTTCTGTGCAAGTCCTTAACTTTGTTTTGGTTAGGAACTAGATTAGGCTTTAACTTAGAGTTCAAGCACTGAATTCTTGCCAAGAACACAATGCAATTTGGTACACCTGCTAAACTAGGTCAGCAGTGAGACAGGCGCCAGAGCAAACCCCGCCTGATTTCACAGAGGCCTCTCGCTGCTGCAAATGGGGAAAAAGAGGGCAAGAAAGGAAAATACAGTCCTAGGGTGAAAGGAACATTGCACAGAGCAGCAGTGAACGCAGAGACACAGGGTGTATTCCATCAGACTTAACCCTGGAAAGCATGCCCAGGGGGTTGGGGTGCAAAGGAGCAAAGCTGAAGATCAGGAGTAAAGGAGCAAAGCTAAGGATCAGTGGACACAAGGGCAGTAAATACTTACTGATTCAGGATCCCTCTGCTGCTCAAGGAAAGCCGAAAACTCCACCAGCCGGAGCTTGGTCGTACCAATGGATCGGCCCTGCCACGCAGGGACTGAGGGAGCTGGGGCTGATGCGGGCTCAAAGCCTGGAATAAAGGAAACATGAAGAAGCTGACACTTCCTCCGTTTATATTTTCTCAATTAAATATAATTGGGAATTATGCATGTAGCCCTTGGATATTTATATTAATTTTAGCAACTTATTAACTCAGGATGAGTTAAAATTGGAAAAACTCAGACCGGTATGTAGAAAAAGAGGTCCCAACCCAGCAATCTGATAATGGTGGAAAGAAAAGATCTGCTATTTTGTTTCCTTGGGGCTGTAACTCACTGTAGAATTTTTGTTTAAATTATATACTAGATTATAGAGATTCACAGAGACTTCACCTAGACTTAGAGCTGACCCTTCCTCGGAGGCTGGCATCAAGACTCACGGGAGACATTACTGCCTTGGGAGTCACGAGAACTGGACTCCATTTCTGGCTCCTAATGTGCCACATGTTACAAGTAAATCACCCCTCTTTTTGCCTATTTCTTCTGCCACTCTCAATTCCCCTCTCCTATTTAGAGGACAAGGTTTCCAAGGCAGGGTCTGTCTCTTACTACGTATTTGCACATTGGGTCTTGACTTCTTTTGGAGCTTTTAGGCATCATTATGCTACAGCTAATAATAAATAATTACTGTAGAGAGCTGAATCATACCCTAAAAAGAAAAAAAAAAGGTTTTAAATTGATAATAAAGAGAGAATGACATGATCTAGATAGAGAAGGGATGTTAACCACCCTCCCTAATTCACCTCAAGAGAAGGAATAAATGCTATCTCCTGGTCCTCATTGTAGAAAATTAGATGAGAAGGAAAGAAAACTGTAAAGGAAGAGGAAAAGGCAGCAGCTCAAAGGCAAAACTCATCTTGGGAGAGACACAGGCACAAGGAAGGCAGGGAAGAGGCACCAAAGGTGAGAGAACAAAGATTATCCTGAACCAGGTTGAGAAGCAGGGGGAGATCACAGGTAGTGTGTGTTCATATCCCAAAAAGGGAATGTGGTGCCTGACCCCAACCCTCACATTTAGGCAACGAAGGTGTGAGGCTTACACAAAACAGGGAGTTACAAACGTCACTGGCTGAGCATGAACAGGAATTCTAATGAAGCAAAAACTCATGCACGAGTTCTGTCCAATTTAGAAATACTAACACTCTTATTCTGAGAGAAAACATGGAAGAGTAAAAGGAGACAATAGAAAATACCTGTCTTAGAAAATAATGGTATAAATTAGGGATGTCAAGGAAAAGGCATTCTCAGGAATGCCGAAAAATTCTTTAGCTCAAAGCATTAAATAGCAGCAAGTTAGAAAATCATAAAGAACTGGGTAAGAGCCAAAAACTTGCAGCACAAACAGAGCCATAAGCATTGGGGTCATTTGGCAAGGGAGACGTAACATGAGAAATCATCTGCGAAGAAATAATGACCATTCCTGAAATTGTGCATGGAAGGAACCTGGGAAAAGGAACAGGGAAGTAGCCATGGGAAGGGCTTGATCAATTTGAGCAATGGAATTCAGAATAAACATGAGGTACTTATCAAAGTGGTAGCAGGCTAAGCAGGACCTTCAGGAGGGGATGAGTTACAAACAACCTGATACACAGAGAAGTCTTACACTTAAGGCTAAACACATATGATTTTGGAAGGGGTTTTAGGCTCAGTTTAAAATAAATTAAAGTGTATTCTTGTTACACAGCTATTATGAAAGAAACATCCTATTACTCACTTTGTACAGTAATTCCTACAATATGAAATGCTGACTGGAAATCACACATCACAACTCCTTTCATATTTTTTAGTGCTTCCTACCTAAAAAGACCCCAAACCCAATGATTTTCCCTAAGACATAATCAGATAACAGGACACTGGGATTGGTGTTTCCTTTGGCTGGAGGGAACATGAGATCTGGAGTCGTGGCTCTGCCCATGTCAGAAGCTAATACATCACACTCAGTACAAAATTCAAGCATTTTTAAGGGCGAGGATAAATGGGAGAATTACCTGAAATGGGAGCTGTGACTGACGGCTGTATAGGGTAGGCCTGCTGAACGAATGGCTTTACGCTGGAATAAAGAGGTACACAAAAATCATACACCGTGCCTTCCACAGGGAATTCCATCAGACTCACACAGTAGAGGAAAATGGGTGGCTAATGGCCTTTAGCCACCAGCATATCTCTTCCTTGCAGAGCATATTTAACAGACAGACTGCACAGAGGGAACAGAGGGGATGAGAATCACACCCAACATGCTGAAGCCGGGATCTCAGCGGCGCTCGGTCACGCAGCAGCAAACCTGACCCGCTCCTGCCTGAGTCACAGCAGCCAGGGATGGGCACTGCTGGGACCCCCAGGAAACCCAGAGGACACTGAACTACAGGGACACAAGGGAGGGTGCCCATCTGGTATTCAGCCTCAGTTTGGAGGTTTGGGATCCCTTAGAACTTTTTGAACATGAGTTCACATCACTGCAAAGACTCTTTCTTTCTCTAAAACTATCTTTACCTCCTTTTTGGGAAAACTTGCAAGTTCTTGCTTCCCTGATATCACAGAGCACACAAGCCAGCCTCACACTGCCTACAGAAACATATTGGAATTTTCAGACTTACTCTTGCGAGGATCCAGGCTGCCCCGTTTGAATCATGCCCGGCCAAAACTGAAAGAGGAAAAACAAACAAACAGGCCCACAGTTGTTCTCTTTGTTGAAAGACTTTGGGTATTTTTGAACAAGCACGATTCCTTTTGCAAACTCAAGTCAAAGCATTAATCCATTCATTCCGTCTTAGTTTTCTACTGAACATTGTTAGAGAATACAGGGATTTTTTTGGGACTCGGCTAACGACTTACCCCAGGTGCCCCAGGAAATGTAGGACGGGGAATTCCTGGCAGGCCCAGCTTGTTGTGAATAGCAGTAGCTGAGACTATCTGAGCTGATGACATTGCTGCCATGTGCTGGAGTGCTTTGTCCTTTGCTGTCTGATCCTTTAATATGACAATTACACGGAGTCTTAAAACATTTGGCACAACAAATGATGTTAAATAACTGCAGCTACAAGCACATAACTAAAAACTTAAAAAGCCACACAGAAAATGCAAAAAATAGCAGACCATGCAGGAAAAAAAAAAAAAATACAGCACGGAGGCTAACACTCTAACTACCTCAAGGCAAAACCTCCTCTCAGACATGCATGGTAGACCTGAATTCTCACAGTCTGCTCTGCCAACACGCAGGAAGCTCTGGGAGAGCAAACTACTGCCCACTTGTTTATCTGGGCAAATTCTGCCGATTTTAAATCAGGCTGGACTAAGCAGGGTGTGCTGCTGAGGCTCAGCTCTGCCTGCAGGACAGGGAGCACTGAGATTTGAGCTCTATCATTTCCATCTAAGAGAAGTTTGCCTTTTGTGTTGCAGTGTAAAATGAGAACACAGAACTGCGGCTGACTTGCAAACAGGGACAGGGTTTTCTTCATGCTTACAGGCTTAGAGACATTTTGGATTCAGCTTTAAGACAAGCATTTCAAAACTTAGGTCACAAACATGGAAGTAACATTTTAAATTTTCAGTTGTGGCACTTTACTGGTTTACAGTGTTCCCAAAGAAAGCTATCAGCCATAAAATTCCTGCTTTTTTTCGAGCTCACAGGAACAAGTTTAGGAAAAGATGGGTTGTTATCGGTTACTTGTATTAGAGCAGCACTTGGAGTCCCAGCCACTGCCAGTCAGGTATGGTCACAGGACAGAAAGGGACAGCCTCTTAATGCAACAGAGTTAACCAGGGGGATGTCTCAGGTCAGGGAAGATGAGTACACAACGGACACGCTGGTAAAGCAGGGTTCCTCATCCAGAAGTACTGTACTAGTAAGTACCAGTATTTAGGTATGCCACTTAGAATGAAGGAACACAAGCAGAATTAGGCAAGGGTGTTTTGGGGTTTCTTTTTCTGGTTTTATTTTACAAGCAAAGTAGCAAGCATGCTGGCAAGAGATGCATGCTTTTATGTATGATATATGACTTTGCACATATGCTCCCTCTAAAGCTTGTATGTAGTAGTACTATAGGTGAGCAGTTTCTTCCTTTGAATAGCTCCTTTAGAAACAGCACAGGCTGAAAGTACAGGAAAAGCTAGCCAAAAAATTCTGCCAAGCACAGCTAAGGTACATAATACTTGGTTTAGTCAAAATACTTACCATGCTTGTTACCTGGATACAACAACAAACAGTTTATTAAAATGCTTGTGTAGAATAGCAGACTCTTAGCAAAATATGAACAAAATAGTAAGAGACAAAGGAAGAGCAGTTTGCTCAGCATTAAATATCAGCTTTAAACAAATGCATTATTTTCACCCAGGGACTGATTCATTAAAAGGGGGGGAAAAAGGATTAAAAAAACAACAAGAAAACCCTGAGGAGAAACAACCCCCAGCTCCCTGTGTGAAAGCTATGGGTACTGAATGAGGGATTGTTGCTGAGTGTGTTTCCCTGAGCTGTGCAAGGAGCCCCTGTGGGCCACAGCCCGGAGAGCAACAGGTGGAGCAGGGCAGGAGCTGCTCCAGCATCATTCCCTGTGCA